>VXAZ01003899.1:1313286-1558243 GCA_013399875.1 Gymnorhina tibicen
ATATATATATATATATTAGTAAAGAACTGTTATTCCTATTCCTCATATCCTGGCCTGAAAGCCCCTTAATTTCAAAATTATAATAATTCGGAGGGGAGGGAGTTATATTCTCAATCCAAAGGGGGCTTCTGCCTTCCTCAATAGACACCTGTCTTTCAAAACCGAGACAGTGACAAATTAAATTTTTCAATTATTGTCGGCAGGCTAAAACTAGAGAAGAGTTCTGCAACTTCCTTTGATGACTATTTTGAGTTGACACAAAGATCAAAGTCAAAATATGGTCATCATATCCTAAGGAGGACCTTGTTTGCAGAGCAACCCCATATGAACTGATCACTGAGATGCAGCCTCTTTTTATAAACACTTTTCTCTAACAAGAAGGAAATCTGGAGTTCAAATACCTTTATAACCATAAGGATTGGTATTATACTCCATCAAAAGGAGACTAAAAATGGATCTAGTGAAGGAATGAGGTAACTTTTTTCAAGTGATTTCCCACCAACCTTAATGACTGATGAGGCACAAGTTTAGTGTCAGCACAGACACAGGTTTGAGAAAGAGGAAGGAGGGGAAGAGCTCATTCTGCCCATGTCAGTGTCCCATAATACTACTTGTACAAGGCTTTGACAACATCTTGTATTTTTTCAAAGAAACGACTCGTGTGAAACCCCATGTTGTATCTACAGAGCCCATACATCACCCATAAAAAGCAGGACCTATGTGTCCATGGTACAAACAAGGACCTCACAAGGTGTCATATGGCCCTGGAGCCACCCAGGGGAACCTGTTCAGGAATGGTGTAGGGAACACGCTGAAAGCAAAGCCAGCATCACTCCTTAGCACCTACACTTAAAAAGACACATACTAAAAAAAAACAAACCTAAGAATGGCATGGCCAGGCCAACCAGGTAGAAGATATTAGGGTATGTCAGAGCTTCATGCTCCTATGCCACAGAAAGACCTGATGCTGCCCAATGTGAAGTTTGGGGACATCCCAAATGACTCATTTTCCGTGTCACTTCAAGAAGGTCATACCCACTCATGAAAACACACAGCATAATTCCATGCAGACAGAAAAAAATGAGACAGTCTACTTCTTGAGGGCTTCAGTACATCCCATCCCATGCAACACAGAACTCTTTTTTTCCTGCTGCAGAGTTCAATCCATTAACTTGTTTTGGGTTAGAGACTAAAAAGCACAGCCAACAAGATCATCTTGAACTGCTTGACAGGGTTTTTTCCCCTTCCAAAAGCCACAGACTGTGAGCATGAATCAAGCCATCCTTTCTAATTTAATTGGGTTGTAGTTTACACTCGCAACAAACAATAAAGTCAGAGTAATGAGTTTCAATCACAGGACTCTAGCAAAGGGTTTAATTTATACACGTAGTTAAAGTCACCATCTTACTGTCCTTTCCTTGCTCTTGGTACTGTACTAGAAACATTATCACCAGTGATCATCTCATAGTATTAGAAACTTCTTCAGTAACGGGCAGCAATGTTTCTACCTGAAACCAGTATCAGGCTTCACTGCACCAAAATGAAGTGAGCAGAATGCAATCCTGACTACTTATCCCATTTTTTTAAAGATTCAATAATACCTTTTGAAAGGGCTTCTAGCAACTTGCTATGTTTTAACAGCATTTTAATAGTATTAATAATTAAGTAGTGATTTTAAATGCAGTAAAACCCATATACGTCTTCTGACTGAATGATTAAACAGGTGCAGACCCAAACTTAAACAAATTTAACTCGGCATTCATTATTTTAGTTAATTTAGAATCAAGAGCGTGTACAGTGTTCAAAATGCTAATTAGCAATGTGAAAATAAAATCCTAAAATGGTTTCAAAGAGTAACTTTTGCACGATTTCTGAATTAACCTAAGCCAATCACTTCTTCATCCTAAGAATTAAACAAGAATTCAATTAGACAAAACCATTAAACCAGCAGCTTTAAGAGCAACTCTTCTTTCTGCATTTGAATATAAACACTTATCTTAATACCAAGCCAGACATCGTTAAAGTCCCTTGTATTCAAGAGAATCCTTGACTCTTGTTATAGGAAGCAATTTTGATATCAGGAAATCAGTTGCTTGATTATTTTTGTTTATTTATTTATTTTTCAAACTAAATTAGTGTTTGCCAAAACACTTCAGAATAGAAAGCAGACTTATTATGAAATGACAGCTGGTTGGTTCATACTTCTTACAATCCCCAGTTCATGCAAAATACCAGGTTTACATACTTTGAAGTAATCTGAGCAACCAGTACCAGAAGAACCTGGATAGAATATCCACGTTTATTTCCATGGATCAGTAAGAACTTTTCAAACTGAAACACTTGCAAAAACTACATTCAAATGAGGACCGAGAAACACTGACTTCCCCTATCATTCTGGGATCCCAGAAGCAAAACCTTTTCACCACTCTCACAAAGCATTGCTTGTACTTCACACTGCCCTGTGTAGGAGAGCTGGACTGAAAAAATGGTAACTGAAATCCGTTGGTGTGTGAAGGTGAGAGGAACTACAGGCACTGTTCTGCTTTGCATGTCAATAAAAATACCAGATAATTAGTACATTAATGGTTGCTTCGATTGCTATGCATGTTCATCAGATTATTTCCTTAGGACCAAGCAACATTAGAACCCAGTCACCATCCAAAGGAGAGATGTCTTTGGAAGAAAAGGCACAGAACCACCTGCTGCCCCTTTGCTAAGGGATACTCACCTCAGAGAAACACCCAGCATTTTTCTGTACAGAAAATGAAATCAAACAGCAGCACAATCACAACAAACAACCGCTGGTACCTGCCTGTACCGGGACTCCTCATGCCCATCACAGCACTGCTGGATGCTGGTGCTGCAGGGGGAACATGAGAGGAGGAAGGGCAGGACACAGCACTGGTGGCCACGCTCCTCTCTGATCTGTTCTGAGCAAGAGCACAAGTTTATGCAAGAGGGATAAAGCCATGAAAAGTCAAAGGAGAGAAACCCTGAAAAACAGCAGCATTAACAGGCCAAAGGAAGACTAGAAGGAAGCCAAGGTAATGAGGGGAGGAAAGGAGCCAGCCAGGACTGACAATTAGCTGCAGGGCAGAGAAAGTCCCGTTAGAATCTCAGACACCCCTTCAGTGAGAGAAACTCCCTCTTTTGACTGCCTTTTCAGCTGCTCCAAAGGGGCTTTCTCTTGCTGCATGAGAAATGGAAGCACGAATGAGTCACATTTGGCCTGGCAATTCCTCCTTCTAGGAAGAATCTTTGCACATTAACAGGCAATTAACGCCAGGAGCTTGTTCTCCTCCCGGCAAGGGAAGGCAGCACCTTGCAGGTGATGCTGCCCAGTGCTCTTCTCTTCCCCCAGCACGTGCAGCTCTGGAAGGTGACCTCTGGTACCAATCACCAATTTCATGATGAAAAGTAAAATAGCTCTGCTGCCCAATTTCCCTGCCTGACAAATCCAGGCACTGCATTCCTCTGGATACACAAGGGTTTGTTTTTCTCTCTTGCGTTGTTTTGTGTTACAGTGTTTTGCTTTTCGTAAGGCTACATTCTAGCATTGTTGCAACAGGTTAATTATATTCTATTTTAATAAGCATCTTGGTTTAACCTCTGCTTGTATGATATTAAACTCTCAACCTCACCCCTGCATTCTTTTCCAACAGGGAAATACCAGGCAGCCTGTGGTGGTTATGAATTTTTCTTAACCTCTGTGATGTTTTTTCTAATACATCTTAATTTATTATTAACTATTAATGCAAGTGTTCTGAATCCAGGATTTGCACTGGTCTTGGTGATTGTGGTCTCAGTGATTATCTCAGCCCTCACAGAGGAAAATGACTTCTTCTCTTCAACCTCACATTTTTGTACCAGTTCAAGGACTTTTCCAAGTGGAACTACTGGTCAAATGACAGGCAAAGAGAGACACTGATGTTCAAAACATTCCCTCCAGTTCATGACTTGTTTAGGATTTGCTGCCCAGCCATTGTCTCCCCCCCCAGATACCCAGAGTTTTGGTTACTGGGGGAACCACAATGACATGAACACAGAAATCACCAAATCACACTCAGCCTCATACTTCAATACACACTGTGTGCTCCAGCCCACACAATTACAAGAAGAAATAAGGAGAAATAAGGAAGTGGAATTCAGTTAACCAAAACAACTAAGGGAGAGAGGAAACCCAAAGGCAATTCCTTCTGTTCAAAAGCATGGACATGGAAGAAAAACAAAATCTCAATTTCAGCCAGAGATTGTGCTTGGGGGTGTTTCCCAGATTGGTCTAACTTCAGGATTTCTACAATCCTGCGCTGTATTGGAGCCCTTAGTCACTGCTGCTCACTGCCAGGCTAAAGAAATATTTTATCCTTCAGAATGCACGTGAGTTTTCATCCTATGGCTTTACAACAAGCTTCATATCCAGGAAACATAACAAAAAGGAAAATCAGTGTTGTGTAGTATTTGGATTCTACACATCTGAGTAGCCATGATGAATATTCACAGCAACAATGATCTGCAAGGAAAAAAGTAAAAAAATACATTGAACTTTAAAATTTTACATTGAAGCAGAATAACCCCCTCAACTTACAGAGTACAATTACCATAACACTATTTTGGCTATGCACAGCCAGTTAAGTAAGATTCATTTAGCAACTCTTAAATACCAGTAAAAGGCAAACATCTTCATGTATAGGCCACACTTGCTCATTCCTGTGCTCTGGAGTGTATTCAGAAATGATTTCTTCGATTAGCCAGACATAGCGTCTAACGAAGGACCTGCTTCTCATTAAGGATTATTTAATCATGTGGAGATTGGAAGGCCTTTTCTCCAGCTATTTTTGACTTCCTGATTAATTAAGAGATGCTTAAAATGTTTTTCAAATTCATTTTCACCCCATAATAATCCCAAAGAATTTTCTGTATCCCAATTCCTCTCTCTACCACCATAAAACATCGGAAACACACAAAAGTTGTCAGAGATGTGCCGCCAGACCTCCACCTACGGTATTCACTACTCTGAAACCTGCAACAGGAAAAGGGGAAAAAATAAAAATCCTTGAAAAACTACAGAATAAAAAAAAGCAAGAGACAATCCTGCTGCACAATTCTACCTGGCCTTATGATAGGCTTGGCTTTGCTTTTTAAAACCTGTAAACCTCTAGTAGTATTGTACTTTATTAGCATTTTGCAACTGAAGTCAACACCTTAAAAAACTACAACACTAGCAGTATTTTCAGTTATTACCTTATTATTACCTTGGTTCCCATCTATGAAAGCTTCTATTACAGTAGGTAAGCTGATACTTTTTCAGTCATATGTCCTGAAATCCATACAGAAATGCATTACACAAAATACTGTTTTCGCTCTAGACAACACAGACAATGAAGGAGAGATGAAATTTGTAGCAGAAATACCAGAGTAAAATAAATAAAGCAGTAGCTGTCAACATATTAACAACAACTTAATCTCTTGAAAATGAGAAGCAGAAATGAAATAAGGAAGAATATTCCCGACAGCTACAGTTACAAGTGACACACACAAATCCTGTTTATTGTTCTCTTCCCATGTGAGCTGCTATCTTATACATCCCACTGCTTGAGAGTTGATTATAAAAGCAATGCTGGGGTCTAAGATTTTCTTACAACTATTCCTGTGTTTGAATTCCCACAAGAAATGCAGAAATAGGTCACACCAGTTCTCATACTGCTCTGCCTCGCTAATTTGGCAGACTAACTTCTATTAGCAGCACACTACATTTGCCTGTAATGCATCACAAGCTGCTGACAATTTCATACATACAAATAATTGCTTTTAGAGAAAGAATTACTGCATCAGTACTGAGTTATGGAGTACTAAGTAATTCGTAAGAAGCTCATCTGAGAAGTCTACCACATGGCAGGGTTTCCCATTCATTTAAATAAACACAGCTGAAAGGAAAAGTCTCACACTCTAAGTGTTCCTCTTCCCTCTACTATTATTTCCATATATCATCACGAATACTGAATGAGATTTAGCAAATACAGAGACTGACAAACTGTATTGCTTTTGGGGAGATAAATCCTTCCTTCAACAGCCTCAAAAACACATTCCTTTTCTGCCTTATCTCCTACTCTATTCTGCGCCTGTTCAGACCACTGTTTTCTCTGCCAATCTTCTAAATCCTTTGCCTTTCTGTTCTTCACTTTCTCCTGGCTCCCATTACCACTCCTGCTTGTCCGTATTTTAGCTTTTTTTCCTAAATACAACACATAAGAACAGGGTAACTCATGAACCAGAAACCAGAGCTCCATTCCTGATGCCCCATTCCTGACATACCTGTCATGCACACATCATCCCAGACCTTGGACACAAGACATTAAAGTACATTCACCAATATCAGTCATTTTCCCAGTTCCCAGAACTAGACAGCGGTGTCATTAACAACAGCACATTTTCTGTGACATTTTTGCCTGAGTCCTTTTTTTTCCCCTGAACTGATAACAAGAATAGAAAACAAATTACATGGTCTATACACTTAAGTGATTTGTAATGGATTCATTTCACACCAAGACGTGGTAAGTAACACCATCCAGCACACCATGTCAGTATCACAGAGTTTGTGATTGAATTGAACAATAACTGTACAAAATGCAGGTAAGAGGTCCCGGAAAACTGCTGGAGCTCTCCCAGCACCCCTCAATGCCAGCCCACACCAGGCAGCTCCCTGAAGGGCCAGAGTGGCAAAAGTTCAAGGACATTTAGTTACAAAGGCATGGCTGTAAGATGGGCAATCTTGATTCCTTCTGGGGAGTAAAGAATCCATCTTCAAAAGCATAGACCTGGACAGGCCAGAGGGACTGGGAAAGCTTGTGGCATGGTTGCAACAGGCGTAATATATCAGTGTACTCAGAACTAAAGAAAACCCCAACAACCAAAAAAAACCCACCAGCTGTTTGTGAAGGGGGATCTTACTCCATTTTGAAATTTGTTTCTTTGATTTCTCTTAGTAAAGGAAATGAAGTTGTCTCAAATAGAAAGGTACAGGGTAAGTCCCATGCAAATCTATTTTCTTTGCCTCTGAAAACTTGTAAAGCCTAAAGAGAGAGCAGACACTTCAGGATGTCGAAAGATTCCCCAGTGGAGTCTTTATAGATGACCAAAATGCCTAGTGTTGCTAGTTTTGTATGATGGAATAGACTCTTAAAAGGTAAAATTAAGACACATGACTAGGAATTGCAAAGTAGTACTATTCATTCAAAAAACCCTATGGCATAGCAGAAAAAGAAAAGTACAGACCAAGGAAAGTACGTGCAAGTACAACAAAAATCTGAACCGAAGAAATACAGATTAGTAGAAAGGCAGAGGTCACCAATTTCACATTAAAATTTTGTTCATCAAGATGACAGAGAAGCACCTAGAAAAGGAACAACTTCAAACTTAAGTTGATAGAACAGAGAAGATCTCACCAGGTACACAACAATTAATTAACATGTTGCAAGACTGCTGTAAAAGAACAGAAATACTTCCAGTTGATTTGGGTTCTGATTTATTTTATTGTTGATACTTAATCCTCCTTTTACTTTCTTTTCCACTGACAGAGCTGAGATAAGAGAACTGCAGGACCACTCAGGTTAGCAGGGCCCTCCAGAGATAACCTCCCAAGAGCTGCTGCTCAGCTTGGGTCTGCACAGACCTGCCCAGGGCTCCACCAGGTGCCTGCAGGGACAGAGATTTCCCCAGCCTCGTTTGGGCAACATTTTCAACAAAATCCTAACCAAATCTAAAGAGAAAATGGTATTAATGTTCACAGATTATGAAGAGCTTGAGCAGAAGTTGTGAGGCTTAAAAGTGTATTTTCAATCTGGTTTATATAAAGCTATCTACATACAGCAAGTAAGTGTGCCAATGTCTGCAGCCTCATGGCTCCTGCTTAAAGAGCTCCCTGAGAGAGAAAAAGCATTCTGCAGTCAGGATTTCTCAGTGGGAGTTTTTACTTTATCTAGGAGCAAAAAGTGAGCATACAGAATTTTAGGGGGAAAGAAAGTGCATAATTTCTGGTTTTTCCTTGCCTAAACTTTTTCGTTCTCCAGTTATGATGCCTGATAGCAATGGTACATGCATGAAGCTGATACCGTTCCTTGAAATGATTCAGGATAACTGCCTCAGCATATTTCTATGAAAACTGTGCATAACCCTTGGCCTAAATAATATACAGTCCCAAATTAAAAACATAACACTGAAATCAAAGGACTTGGCTTGCTTGTGCCTCCTTTGACCAGCCTCAGCAGTTAAGACAAACATTACAAAGTTTTCATGCATACTCTAACATTATGAAGGAAGCAAAAGAAAATGTTTCAAGTACCTTAAATGTTGATACTTGAGAAACATCATATAGGTACACAGGGCAGGCTGTGCCTCTGTGAAAAGCTGGATGGGTTAGCTTAGATCTCTCCAACACTGCTGTTTGATTTCTCAACCCTAAAACTGCACAAATTTTATGGTAGCTTTTGCACTAGTATTTTGTAAAGCTGTGTATCCCAAAGGAAGACAAAGCACTTGGAGCACTACAGACCGAGAACAACTCAATCAAGATTTGGGATAGGAAATATTTTAGAGACAGGATTGAGACCTCAGCCCCCCATGTTAAAAAAGTAATCTTCTTTCTTACAAGAAGAAGGGAGAACATTGGCTATCTAAACCTACATAATCTTCAAATCAACATGAAAAAAAGAAAAAAACAACACACCAAGATTCAGGTTGAAATATCACAGTCATTGTTATGTTGACTAGAAATTGTACCAGATGATTACCTTTGATTTGTTATGAAAATGCATTGCTTGAGGAATCAAGCAATGTTTAATCCTGGTATTATGTGTCTTATTAAAATCCTAGCTGGTTCTACACTTGTGGATTACTATGAATTTGAGAAGTACAACCACACTGTAGAAGAAGCTTCATGAACTCCTCAGCAGACAAATCCCTATTTCTAAATATTATACAAACTCCTGCTCAGGAAATTTTATCCCACTGAACCCTCTTTTATTAGAAACTTTATGATATAAACGTCAGCACAGTTTAAACTGTCAGAATACTTTTCTCACAGAAATATATTAGCTAGATTTTACTGTAGCATTCTGCATGGGCTCAGCTTCAAATCCTACTCATAACAGTTATACTAGCAATAACACAAATTACACATAATTGGATTTTTTTTAGACTGCTAGTCTCCCCCACTCCACTAGCAGAGCACATAGAAACCTCTTCATTATAAAAGCCTTTCTTCTTTTCATTTTTTTTCCTATGAAATTCCAATAGAGAGAGATACTATACAGAACATTTACTATGTAGTAAATTGGGGAATCTTTACCAACTGCTAGTAAATCTGAAAAGAAATGGTATAAATCCACTGTAATTGAGAATGTGTTATAAAAGAATGATGTACTGGCTATGTAATTACATTATTTCCCTTTGAATATAGGTGGCACTAACCAAAGGGTACTGTAGATAATTAATACACGAAATTCCTTTTAAGCATGATTTATGATAAAAAGTTTAAATTTCAGGTTTTCTGCAGAGATTAAAACATAACATATTTTCTCAATATTACAATTCTTTTCCTTAAAAATATTTACTTTGAATAACTGCAATTATTTATCATGTACTAACTACTCCTCTATTTGTGAATTAAGCTACAGTATAAAATGTATATTGAAATAAGAAACTCGAAATAAAATGCACTTCTCTCCCACCCTCCCCTCCCCCAAAAAAAAAACCAAAAGAAAGATAGCACAAGGTGCTTTAGGAGCATCAACATTGTTAAAACTAAGGTCACTTGCTCCAGTTGTATAAGCAGAGGAGTTTTGGCTCTGCTCCATTAACAGTATAATTACTTGTGGAAACCAACCATTAACTTCATGTATTTGCCACAGCAAGAATCTGAGTCCATTACTTTTAAGGGGTGGGTTTTTTCGAAAGCTCCCTGTGATTTTTGACATTTTGGGCTGCAGTGAGTGAGTGGGAGGGTTAACGTGCACCTGAGCAGCTGCAGCAGCTTTGCTGAGAGCTCTGCAGTGCCCATGCCCAGCTCTGTGTGACGCTGGAGTTGCAGAGCCAGGGAACAGCAGCAGCCTGGCCCACCTGGAAAGGAGCTCAAACACCTGAACTGGCCAAAGGCTACCACAATTCAAGGGAAAAAAGAAAACAAAGAAAACCCCTTTAAAATTAAAGAATTTTACATATCTTAAAAAAAACCTCAGCGCCTCAAGTTTTCAGCACAGAAAGGGATCCAATCTTGTATCTACTTTTAGAATTTCAGGCATTCCCTTCACGTTTCTCATTCTTGTGATGACAGACCTAGTGCAGCACCAAGGAGTTAAAGCAAAGGTACAGCACATGGACATCCATGAGAAGTAAGATTTTAGAAAAGTTAAATTAAGAAAAAAAAATCTATTGATTAATGAAGTATTGTAAAATGTACGTGTGGAGCTTAATACAAAATCAATGGGGCATTTATTACCTTGGCAATTTCCAAAGTTAATTTGATTTGGCTCCTTTGCCATTATTTACATTTAAGAAACCTACAAGAGTATTTGGAAATAAGACAAACACCACAAAAACATCCTGAAAATTCCTCTTTGAGAGGATACTGGGGAAACTGGAAAAAAACATCTTAGTAAACACATAGCATATTTACAACATAATGTAACATCTTTATGTTAAAGATACATGGGAAAGTTGCAAAATACACTAAATGAAAGCAAAATAACTGTGAATTTTTAACCACAGCTACAGTTTCACTAAAACTAAATTCTGATATTTTTTTATAAATCAGGGTTTGTTTTGACATACCAAATATAATAGATAATTTCTAAATTGTCATGGAAGTGAAAGAATATTTAATGTTTGTACTAAAAAGACAAGAGCTACAAGAATGAATCACTTGTTCACAAGCAGGAGTTGCTAAATAGAACAGTCTGTGAGATATTTGATAAGAGATTCACACATGCCTGTTTGCCAGAGCCAAAAGCCACACTTGTTATAGTTTTTCTGTCTTCATTTGTATGTGTAATTTATTCAAGAGACAAGTAGGTAATAAATTAGCCCTAAACTTAATTTTAGCAGCAGAGCATAGAGGGCTTTGTGGATCACCTGCAGGTGGTTTGCTGTGGGCAGCTCTGGGGTATCCAAGGCGCTCTTGCAGGCACTGCTGGCACCTTTCCTTGGGAACAGCATCAGTGAGGAGAGACTAAACCCCGCTGACAGCACCAGCTCAGAGGAGTAACCTCTCTGTGCCACCCTGTTCTTTAGATTAAAATGGAGAAACAGGCCGAACACAGCAAGAGCTGGGGACACAGCTGGTGCCACATCCGTGCTACAGAACTGCCCGACTTCTCTTTTCATCACCTGCCACTTCAGAGAACTCTTTTCCTTTGCATCTTTAAGCAAGACTAGTCAAAGGTATGCTGATGAATACTATCACAATCAGAGTATGAGTGTTATAGAAAGTGAGAACTAAAGGAGAACTTTCAGTGAGTTGCTGGAATGATGCAGTTGCCACCACCCCCGAGATCCTGATGCTGCGTGGGAACAACACCTGGTCCCACTGTCCTCAGCAGGAGACTCTCAAATCGCAACTGCTGCCAAACATGCTTTAAGCATATCCCCGTTTCTTGTGACTCTCCCCACAAGCAAGTCTCTAGAAACTATTTGCTACTATCACAGCTCTGATCATCAAGCAGATTTCCAACTTTGTGGCTGTGTCTGAGTAAAAGTGCTGCTCCTACAGGGTTCCTGCAATACCTGTCTCTTGTCATTCCTGAATAGTTCAAAAATGCCCAAACCCCATGAATCTTTCCTAAAGAATTTTATTGTAGCTGATGACTTGTATCATCAAAACATTTTTCTCACATAGAATTTCTTCAAAATAAGGCAATATGTATTGTGAAATCAAAGAAAAACTAAGTTCACTTGAAGAACTAGAGCAATTCAAAGCTGCTGCTTGCTTGTCACTTAGGAACGTGATTTTCAATGGTATGTACCTTAAAGTACTTGAAAAAACATATTTGTTTTTTTCCTGCCATTGTCCCCATACTCAGAAGCACACAGAGTCTCACTGACTACAAAAAGAACCCTCTCAGGGTGACTGATACTGTTTTTGTAATTGTGCACATCTATTTCAATACTGCACTTTACATTAGTAATTTCCTAAGTATTTTCTCTGCCTATAGCACTGAGAGGTATAATCAAATAGCTCCAGTGGATTAGCCTTACAAACCAGAGCTTTCATCGCCATAGGATGAAGGACTGGTACAGGAACTGAAATGGACCAACTCCACAGCTGGAACTGAGCATAACAATTGCTTTGCAAAGCCTCAGGTTTACTGCTGGAGCTTAGACTTCATTCCCTGACTTCAGTTTACATAGGCAAAGGAGATAGATCACAATTAAAAATGTAATTTAAATAATGCAAATAAATCCTCCATTTACCTTTGAATGCCCTGGTATTGCTATTCTTACCTGACTGTGGATTATGCATTATTAAGGAAGCTTTCCTGGCACTCACTTGAACCCGTGAGTTACACATATATAGAACTTCTTTTATGAATAAAGTTTACGCTTGCCCCAACAGCCTGTCTGGTATTTCTTAGTCATGAATAGCAGCATTTGGGTAGGTGGGACATCTTCTGGGAATAAGGTCTGAAACCTTCAGCTTCATTTCTCAAGATTGCTGTATTCACTTGATGGCAATTGAATAAAAATAGTGCTCTGCAAACCTCACACAGCTGCCTGGAAACACACTGTTCCTGCAAGGCTGACAGATTTGGTTAATTGTGAGGAACTCTTTCACTCATAAAATGAAATGGCTTCGTGTCAGTTCAACAAGTGTGTACCTGGGAACTACAATATGAATTATTCTTAATTTACCTGCAGTACTGCCTGCATGCTTTATGAAAAGTATATGTGTATATATAAACAGGGTATAAATTAACTTGTGCCTAAGGCTACCACCAAATGTCAATTAAGCTGCCAGACTTTCAGAGGTTGGTATTCTGTCTCTCTGCCTGGGGGAAGATTTGTATTCAATTTATTGTTGAATAAGACAACCAGTTTGGCAGGGAAAGGAGATTAACGAATTATAGACTATTTTTTTAAAAGGTGAACATAACTTACTGAAAACAAATTTTAGGAAGCTTTCTTATTGTTCTTGAAACTATTTTTCAATGTATAAAGCTGGAGAGGGGAAAGAAAACCATTAACTGTCTGTAAGCAGGATCTAATACAAGCAATATAAGTTAAAAATGCACCCTTGTCTTTGTTTTATTCTTTCACTATTTTATTAACATATAAATATCATTGGGAGAAGCTGCTGCCATGCCCTGGGAGAGGATGTAAAAAACAATTGTGCTTCTAAACAAGGCAGTAATTCACTAGCTGTTAAAAATGCTTTGTTTTTTCTATTAAACAAACACATAAATTATCTCCGAGTCCGTCTTTGTCTTTACAAAGAAACACTTCTTACCATTTCAAGCTTAGGTCTGTCTCAATATTGCTGTATTTTTAGAGCTGCTCAAATAGTTAGGTGCCAATTCATATCCCAAATCTACCCAAACACAGCCATTCAAGCCCAAACTCATTAATTACACTGAAATTCAGAGTGCTGATGTAGACAGAAAGGGTCACAGGTTTGGGTTCACCCCACATAACACTCGCACCGGTTATTTCCTTACATGGATTCTGCAGTTTGAAGGTTCTTCCCCAACCGCTTGACCCTCAGAACTGCCAAAATTTCCATGTCAGTGGGAATGTAAAATTTCCAGCATTCCTCCATGCCAGGTTCTCCCCACATGGGTGCTTTTCCTCAAGTTAGGAGCTCCAATTTAAAACAGCCAATTTTTGGCATTGGTTCTGCTGAAGCAAGACCCAGTTTTACTCCCATCCTTACCCGTATGATCCAATTCTTGCTCCAGAGTGTAAACTGAGACATCCTGAGGCAAAAGCTCCACATGTAGCCAGTCTATGGAGGAAACCTACACCCAGCTAGGTGTTTCCACTATCAATTTGTTATTGACTAAAATGGCTGGGTATCGGAAAGGGAATGTCATCTCTAGTGGGGCATCTTTCCAAATTTCGAGTTTCTGTTTTCTGAATTCTGTTTTCTCTTATCTTGTGATCTGAAGAAAATTAGATTTTACCGGAATTATTTGTAATTGCTGGGCCAGTTTATATACTCCCACTATACACTATGTACTCTATAAACTCCCACTACATATATATGTGTGTGTGTGTGTGTGTACACACACTGTCTCACTGTCTTACACCAGGGGAAAACTTACCCCAGAGAATAATGTGATTAAATCTACTGGATTGATCACATCTCCAGGTACTGCTACAGAGCTGCTCATACAACATCTTCCACCAGTCTGGCAAACTGGGCAGTGGGGTAGGGGGACCCCATTGCCCAACCTGTGTGAGACCGGAGCTGAGTTTCTCCTGCTCACTCCAAGGAAAGAGTTCTCCTCCATTCAACTCCCACTGCAACACCAGCACGGGGAGTAGGAAATGCCATCACTGCAGGTGTCCTGCAGCTCAGCTGCTGGGAGCATATGCTCTCACGCATTCCCAGCATACCCCAAGTGCCTTTGCCACTCACTGCTCACTCAGTTTCTGCATTTCCAGGAGCCCCCAAAGGACATGTTCACCATCAGCTCTTGGTGTTTGGAAACAAATATTGGCTAAAGAGTTCTTTGCTCCATCTGAACGATTTACAAAAAGTTACCAGTTTACAAACACAGAACATCAGAAATAAAAAGGCCTGACAGAGTGCTGTGGCAAACAAGAAAATCCTCACAGATGGAGCGTCTATTCTCTCATTTTCTCTGCAGGAGCATTCTCCATCACTTAGATTCTTCCCACATTTAGTTGTACAGTAAAAATACCTTTTGGTGTCTTTCCTCAAGACATCATTCTGTAGAGCATGAAAAAATTGAAACAAAAGTGTAACTTACTAAAAAAATAAGTAAGTGTGCAGGACTACTGTATTTTTTTTTTTAATATTTTGCCTATTTTGTCTATACTAATTTTTAGTCTATTTTTCCAGAGGGCCAGATGGGCCTTAACCTCTGCAGTGCTTAGGGCCTTCTTTCTGCAGGTCCACAGCTTATGCTGTCAAAGACAAAAGTAATGTCAACAGGAAACTGAGTTATCACATCAGCAAGTTTTCTGAATCACTATCACTTTAAGACAAAGGGGCAAATAGGGATGTCAGCAAAATAATCAAGTTTCAAAGGGAAAAAAAAATCTATCAAGGCAACTGTACTTGTTATTAAAAAAATGTATTTTTGATTCTATTTTTGACTAGAATGCTAAATATTCTCATGGCAGCTTTTTTTTTCTGCAATTATGTACAAATATACTGTTTAGCATGGCATCTGTGCTCAAATCTCATTTATTGAATGGACATCATTAGAGCCAGCAGAGCTCAGGAAGGTTATTAGAGCCTCATGTGAACTACAAAAATGTCTAGCCAAGTGGGAAAGGTGAACGGTGATATGAAACTTACTCCAGTTATCTTATGTTAACAAGAAGAAACAATGCTGAGTTTTCAACAAAAACAAAACAAAGCAAGGAAAACAGCAACACAAGATGCATTTGTGACCACAGCCATCGAGATACTCAGTTTTATATGTTCCTAACATCATTAAAACCTGTCCATCCTGCCATTAGTTGATTATTGCTTCTCCCTCCAATCAGCTTCAGCGTGCTGGAGGCTGCTGGTTACAACATTGACAAGGAAAAGCTGTGTACATAGGGGAGTGAAAAACACCAAAAAGCCTCCGTGGAAACAGTCACTTAGAACTGCTCTTCTCCCACTAGTAAAACTCATGTGTCACATCACTTCTTTTTTCATAAGCTTTTCTTTTTCTTTTTTTTTCCCTCAATTTATTTGATGAACTCAGAGAGGTCTGAGAAGATTTTAGAAAAAACAAGTACACATTAATTCGACAAAGTAAAAAAATATATTTTTAAAAATCCCTATTTTTCCTTGATACACCTGTACTGTTTCAGGAGAAAATGTCTTAGAGCTGTCAAATAAATGTATGACTAAGAAGATGCACTTTTTACATCAGTTTTGGAATAAAATGTTGTAAACCAAATTAAAGTCACTTTTGGGGTTTTTTTTAAATATATCCTTCCTGTTTTTCAGATATAGCTTCTACGCACATAGGAAACACAAACTCAAGGGTGTTACATGTAAAATACATATTTGAAAACCCCAGGCAGAGCCTTCTGAACAAGCCCTGCCTTCCCAAAGAGCTCACGTGCACAGCACACACGGAGTGTGCTGAGGTTAATGTGCACAAAAAAGAGTTTTTTCAAGCCCAGTCGAAAGTGTTGGCTATGATCTTTTTTCTTCTTTAGTGTACCTCGAAGTGTTATTTTTCTTTCACATTCTGTTCTACAAAAGATCTTCAGCACCTATTTTGGCAGAAAGCTTAAAATACCAGGGCAATCAGAAAAGAAGTGCAACAGTGACTTCACAGAAAATTGAAGCTGAGCAACAGAGAGGAAAAAGGATCTTCAGTGATCTGTGGCGGGCATCTGTTTGTTGTTTTCCTCAGACCTGTTTGCTATAAATTAACACCTAAATTTTGGACAGATTTTTTTGTTTGTTTGTTTGGGGTTTTTTTGGGGCTTGTTTTTTTTTTTTAAAAAAGACCTGTTCCTTATTTTAGGACTATGTTTACCTGCAATCCCATTAGTTATTGTCCAGATAAACCAAAATCAGAATAAACAAGACCTGAATTAGAAGACTTGATACTTGGTGAGGAAAAAGAAGAAATCAAGCATTATTAAAAAATTATAATTAACAGCGTACAGTGCAGTCCTCCTATACATTTCACAGTAAAAATGCTATAATAACATTACAACGACCTGAGATGACATCTTCAGAAATTAATAGACAAGAAATGGTACATTATTACAAAAGTTTCACTTCTTTATTTTCCTTATTTCTGCTGATTTAAGACCCTGTGACATTGATTTGTTCCGGGGAAGGATTCCAGTACCACTGTCTTGGAAGGGACTGCAGTAAACCTGGGTCTGCAGAGCATATTTCCAACCATAAACCTGTGCATACTTATACATGAGTTGCAGTAAAGTCAGTTTACTGAACTTAAATTTGAAAATAAAAGTTTCTGGAGGCCTGATATGGCCATCAAAACACTGTACCATAAACCTTCAATACTGAGAGACTTTAAACTCAGGCCTAAATACAAGGACCCCAGAGCCAGTATAGCAGTTCAGAACAAATGAAATCAAGGCAGAAAGGGCACAGGTAGCACATGAGAGGGAGAGGGCAGGGGGAAAGCCAGAATGAATGAAGAAGGAATAGAGCTTGTGCTCCAGCTGTCCTGAAGCCATGGCTGCAACAGTTCACAAGGTTTGAAATTTGAAAGGCTATGTTGCCGTATTAAGAAATGTTATCTTGATCTATAATTACATCTGGACCATATAAAATAAGCAATTAATTTTTATCAATACAGATTAATACAATTTCTGTATTTAAGATCCAAGGAACTGATCTCTGTGTTTGCAATCTTTGCTCATTTCATTTTGTGAGGCTGCCTGTTACTGGCTTATTAAAGTCTCATAACATCAAGCCCAAATGTCAATCCCGGTCCCCGTCCAGGCTCTTCTCTCTGGATTCAGTCATTTCCCACAGAAGCACTTTCCAGCAGCAATGAGTCTGACACTTGCTGACCAATCCAATGTTTACAGTAACACTCCGAGCCTTCATTCCCTTAATTAAAATGATGTAGTTACTCAAGACTAACATGCAGCATTGCAGAGCAAGAAAGATCCTTTTATCATCTGTGTGTATAGGAAACGATCTATATGCACATTTTCCATGGGGAAAGCTCCTAGCAGAGGTGCCCAGGTCCCACGGCCACTGCCCCCCCATGCCAGAAGCAAGCACGTTTCCCAGCAGACTGTCACACATTTATGAGACATGGACAGAGGATCTGCTTCAGCTCAAGTCTCCAGCTTTCATGCCATCTAGAAGCAAATATTTGCTTTCTAGTCTAAGTTAAGGTTGTCTTATTTCATATTATTTTTCATATCCAAGAAAATTTACCTCAGTAGCTATGACCATAAACCAACTAAGAGCAGCTCATTCCCCCAACACAAAGCATTTTGTTGTTTTTCTAAAGGTATTACAGCATGAAATTGGAATTAAAATAAATTAGTAAAATAAGTGAAAACTGTCCTTTACAACTTTGGAAATGACTGCAATAATGGCTTCATCCTGCAGTTAGGAGGAATAGCTGGCAGATCTCTAAGTAAATAATTAGATGTATCACTATAAGCCCAAGCAGCATTTAATCATTATCCCAAAATACACTGAATTAGGAATTTTAAAACTATTTTCCATATTAGAACAAGGTGACCTAATCTACCAGGATCAGCTTCCAGGATTCTGTCGGATGTGTTGTCAGTATATTTCAAGTTCAGAAATTTGATTTTAAAAAGCAACAGATTTTTCAAAGATTACTCTCACACTGGCTAAATATGATACCCATCTGTGAATTAAAATAAATACATTTAGGAAACTATCATAGGAAACTATCAAAATGTTCCTTAAAATCAAACATATGGTAAGTGTTCACTCTGTCAGCCTCGAGCTGGGCCTCTCCAAAGCTGACCAATCTCATGGTTTGAGTTCTGATTTTTTTTTTTTTTTCATTATGTTAATTAGTTGAAAAGGTTTAACAAGATCATCAACACGAATATGTGTAAGACCTGAAAGAACAGTTTAAATGAAGATCAGAAAAGTATGGTTTTCTTTTTATTTTTAGTTTAGAAAAATAAGCACCATACTGATAAAAGGTTGCCTATTGCAAAGAGAAAAATGATGTTTTAATGGTTTTTTGTAAGAACACCCAAACTAAAGAAAAAAGCCCAGCTACTCGCCTTAGTCAGTAATATTTTGCTGTGTTATGATGTGAACCAATTCCAAACAACAGCACCAGCGTAAAGTATCTTCCCTCCAAACACACATGCACCCACCTGGGAAAGGACAGCTTGCTTTGGGACAAAGAGCTTTAATATTTCTATACATTAAAAATAGAAGGGTTTTAAAAAGGAAACTTTGGGCTTTTCAATAAAAAGGGGAAAAATATTATGAATAAACCATTTCAGCAAGTCAATAGCAGAAACAAGGAACAGAAAAGGAAAGCAAGAACAAATAGTAGACTGATAGAAATTGAAAAATGCAATTTTCAAAGTTAGAAGCCTTCTTGAACTTGGGCCAGAAACTGCAACCATCATTTCCCTTTCTTGCTTTATATATCTAATTATTAAATTGACTTCCATTTCAATATGTTATTTAAGAACTCAAACCCGTACTGTTTGGGGACACCTGTTTCTCTTTGAAACACAGCTGGGAGACAGCTTCTAAGGGACAATTGATTTATTCCAGTTGTCAGGCTTAGAACAAGAGATCCAAACACGGGTTTTTCAGATTTCTCTATTAGTTCTTCCTGGTTTTCTAAAATATGTAACAACCTTATTAATACTTCCAGCACACACAATGGATGCAGGTTAGCATGTGGAAGCCTTGTCCCTGGCTGCAGGAACAGAGGTGAGCACAGTTCCCCAGCTGCAGCTGGAGAGGGGCTCCGACTCAGAGCATGGGGACAGGTGGCAGCTTTGGACACCTCAAAGGCTAAAACTCCCCTCCACTGGGCTACTCAAACTGAGGGGTTTGTGTTCCTAAACCTTTCAGCCCGCCTTGGAAAGTTTACTTGAAAAAAAAAAATCATCTAGTTAAAGCTGATCCAGTCCATTATTTTTAGGCTGCTGCCTTTGGAGGCAGCGGATGACAATGGAATGGAAAATTCCTTTCCTCCTGCAGCTCTGCAGGTGCACTTGCATCACGAAGGAGCTTCTGAATAAAGCAAACTGTACATATTAGTACTGCCTTCAAAACAGCTTATGAACTTTTCAGTCCATTGTGATCACAGTTCCCTGTATTAGAAGGGAGCCTATGCCCTTAAATCTTAACTCTGTGAACTCTTCCCTTTAAAGTACCCAACATGAGAACTTTTTCAGGAACAGGAAAGTCTGAGCTCTAATGAGATCCTCTCTGACAATTGCAGAATAAAACCTTCTTTATATATACTACAGAGATTGGAAACACATTTGCTATACCTCTCATTTTTCTTTACGATCCTCTCAGTCCCTTAACTAGAGTACAATGTCCCTGACTTGAATTTATATCACGCTTTTGAGGATGCAATAAGCAGCAGATTGCAGAACCTGATCGCTTAAAGAAAGATAACTTCATGGAGAGGCAGGGTGGTGTGAACTAAACTACACAAAGCAAGAGATTAATGCCTGCAATAATAAATACATACATATGGACAAAGTCACACTCCTCCATATTGTCTTTGAAAATCAACCAATTGAATAACTGGGCAGCAAACCAAAAAATAAAATAAAATAAAAATAATTCTGTAGTATCCAGCATAAAGCAGGTTTTCTGCTGTGCAGCAAATGACAGAAGGTTGCACTTATTCCAGAAGGTAGGACCCAGGTATCTAAGTCTCAGTGAGCAGGAGAGGGAGGGAGGAGGCAATGCACAATGACCGGACACAATTCCTGGTAACTTGACAGTATAACCTCTGCTATCCTGCACAACAAATTTAAGTGTGAGGTACAGGGAATAAAACATGGGGCCTTAACTCTGAAGCCCATCTGAGCAGATCAGCATGATAGGGTTCACCACTCAAGAGCCCTCTAAAGCTCCCATAAAGCCAGAAAGGAAGTAAGATTTCCATTCCCAAATGAATGGGATATCAGCTGCTGCTATTTCAGAACCACGGAAATAGCTTTATTGATTTCAATTTTAAAGTTTAGAAACCGTGGCCTTCATAAACACACAAGCAGCTGAAGAGAAGAACTATATCAAGATCATAAGGCAGAGTGCAAGCTTCAAAGAATTCTCTTCATACATGCTGTCAATTGTGGCCAGAAATAAAGGTCAAACTTTGGAAACAAGAAAGTGCCAATGTTATGGGGGATTTGTTTGGTTTGGTGATGTTTGTTTATTTTGTTGTTTTAGGATTTTTTCCCTCCAAGAGGACCAGCTGCTGAAAGATTCTCTCAGCTATGTGTGCCATCATACCACCCCCATCCTCTTCCTGACAGTATCATCTCTATCTCTCTTTAAATCAAACTATCTGCCCAAGCAACATGGAGCCTCAATAAAGTTCACAGAGCACAGGTAACATTATTGGCACATTATCAGACGTCTTCCCATCTCTACTTGGATAGTGCCACCAGTGTTTGAACTGAAGGTGAAGTACTCTTACCCAGGGCCAGAGGTGAGCTGGAGAGGTATTCACTCTCACAGAGAACTGGTGCAGGCCTGTGAGGGGAACCAGCACTTCAGCCCCCTTGGCAGATGTGTTTGAAGCCCTTGAACAATGGCCAACACCAGTAGTGTGCAGATGCACAGCACAGTCCACTGAAGGACACTGAACAAATTTACATATCAATGTCTTAGAGCCCAAAGCAATCTTGTGGTTAGCAGATATCACTGCTGCTCCTGCTACCCTACAACTTGGACAAGGGGGAAAAGAAATAAAAAGACTAAAAAATATCCCCGAAGTCACAAGAGTCACAAAAGAAGGAACAGCACTCAACCCCCTCCTCTTCTTCTTTGGTCATTATCCACTCTTGCATCAGCAGTGAGACACCACTGCCTTCCATCCTGCTGCACACAGCACCTCAAAAAGTTTCTTCCAGAAGAACGAATTCTGGTTTCATCACAATATTCTGCTTTGCAATAGTGGAAATACATCTCAAAACAACTGAGTGTTCAGTAGCCCCATATTACATTGTGTCCACAGTACTGCATGCTCCACACGAGGATTTCCAGAATGGCAAGAGAACTCACTAAGAGATTTCTAATTTTTAATTTTGTGGGGTCTTTTAGTATTACATGTCCTTCTAAGCTCATCGTTTACTTTCATCATATCCCACCTATGAGCTGATTACAAAAGCACAGTATAACCAAGGAGTACATTCTCTTAAAATGCGCCCTTAGAAGATCACAGTATTTTTGGTTGGGTTTTTTACTTCTTTTTTTTTAAATAATTATTCTACCTCCCTTTATTTTTGGGTTTTTCTTTAATAGGAAATCCACTTAATGAAAACAGTTCATGTGTCATACCGTATCTCCTAAAACTAAATTTTAATGACTGTATTAAATAATGGCTACAGGCCAACTGGAAAAAGGCTTGCATGGCAGTTTAATTGACAGAGCATCTGAAGTGTCCTTGAAAATTATTTAAAAGTTTATTACAGTCCTGGAGGTCAAGAATGAAAGGCTTCAAACAGCAGTTCTGTGGAGGTCCTTCTGTGACCCAGATGCTAGAGCTTTGATGTTCCTATTAATTCAAAAATTTAACTTAACACACAGACACCTTCAAAAACTCTTCTCTTTTGAAAATCTGCAATCATTCATACACCGTAGAGCTCAACAGTGTTTGAATCTCTGACTGGAACATAAATCTGTGATGAAGCATAATTACTTTAAACCAAATAACCTACATGATGCCACAAGCAATGGAAGAACACATTTAAAAGTCACTAATTTATTATGCAAGCTGTAAAGAAGTGAAGTATGTTGAAAACAAGTATAAAGTGACACAAGTATTTTATATATTTATGAAACACCTCACAACATACTTATGGCATTCGTAGTTTCTTTTTCTCATTGTCACTGAAATGAACTTTGCATGATACTATCTGCTAAGTAAATAGTTACTGCTGTACTTACTAATAAAGTTTGCAAAATTTACATCACTCATGAGGAAGGAAGAATGTTTTCTATGCCTCTGCCAGACAGTTTAGGATACAGCTTATATGTTAGAATTAGATTAGCATACAGATTTTGCATAGAAAATAAGAAACGTCTTCATACTGAATGGGAAACCTAAATTTTCATTCTGCCAGAGGACAGTGAATACCTTAATGACTGTGCCACGTACACAAAATTATGAGCATGACAGGCTGACAAAAAGAGGTTAACTGACAGATACAATAGCTTCACCTTAACCCAGACATCAGGAAACTTGTCATTATTGATATTCAAAGCTGGAACACAACACTTAAGTGACTCACAGAAAGCTGAATACACAGGCATTTAAAATATCATGTGTGTAAGAATAAATTTATAGCTCACTTTACCTTAGAAAAAAATGAGGTATTTTCAGCTTTGTTTTTGTTTTTATTTCAGAGCTTATTATTTTGTTAAATATCTTCTCTACACGGCTTTGGACAATTCTACAATATCCACATGTGGTCTAAGATAAACTGACCCTTTTTTTCCTCTGAATTTTCTGCATTAAATCAACAGAATTACCAAAGATTTAAGAAAATTTGAGCTCAGAATACAGCCTAACTGATCTCAGTGTTATGCATGAATATAATCTCTAATTCAATCCAATATGAAGCACAGTTTAAATGTGCTGATGACAGTTGGTCAGAAAATGTACATGGTGAGAAACAAATCTGCATGCTTCACTTGCTTGATTTTCAAGAATGCAGAGCATTTAACTCATGTTTAAATTATGACAAAATAGGATAAATGTTTCAAGGGAAATGAAGGAAAACACACACAAACTGTGGTTTGAATTAATTTCTGCTGTTCCACACACATATCAGGTATTTTTAAAAGGATGTATGAACTGTCAAAATAAGACTCATCCTGTTATTACTTTCCCAACACGCATTTTTAGTATCTACCACAAACCCCAGAGAGGTGCCTGACCACCATGACCTATGAGAACCATAGGGAACACCATGACAGAGGATCGTGCTCTGGATCACAACACATGCTCACACACACAGAGTATCCATACTGGTTCTCTTATTAAATTTAACTAGTTTGTCCATATTTCCAGCAAAAATAGGATTACATACATTTTAGGGTAATTTACTTTGAAAGAAATCAGTCTCTTGCTAATACCAGTGAAAGGAATGTGAATGGTGAAAGGATATCTAGCCTTAGTCTGAAAACTGCTATTGGCTGTCAGCTCCACATACTAAAATTATGATATGAATTAGAATCTTCAAGACATGTTAGAAACCTTTCTTCACTTTTCTTTGAACAGATTTATGAATAATTTACAGTTCCCCACCCCTAACTTGATAATGAAAATGAGTCCAATTTGAACTTTTAGCTCTTTGACATTGGAGAATATATAATGCAGAATTAGACTATAATAAGAATGCAGCCTGGATCAACCTATTAATCATTTTGTGATCTTTGTAAGAAAAAAACCCCAAAAAACTATTAAGAAAATTGGTCATTCAAATGAATCATTACATTTCAACAAATGTTAGCTTTTGTACTCCTCATCTAAGAGGAACCCCTACTTTTACCAGAAGTGTTTCTCCAGGTCATCTTTTTTTCTAAAAGAGTAGACTACAGTTATACCAAAACAAATTTGTCCCCTCAAACTTAAAATAAAAATGTTATTTTTAATACAGAAAGAAAAGTCTTAAGCATTTCTTCAAAAAAAAACAATCCTCAAAATTTTTCACTTTTGTGCCAATTTTTTTAACTGTGTTTACCGTTCTTACAACAGCATTTAAAATATTATAGAAGGGCAAAAGCGTAGTAACAGCAAGTTTATCACAGCTAATACTCAGGTAGCCAGATGACTTGATACATTGACTAAAATCACAAATTTGGATGCTTTCATCCCTTGGTAATGACATGGAATGATTTCTACTGGCAAGGTCATGAAATTAGTCACAATCTTCACTACAGTTCCTATCCCAGCAGAATTTGAATTCATAACAAAAGTAATAAGGTGTATTGGTTTTGCAGGGTCTGGTTTTAGGTAGCAGGGGGGCCACAGAGGTGGCTCCTGTGAGAAGCTGCTGGAAGCTTCCACCGTGTCCGGCAGAGCCAATGGCTGATGGCTCTGAAGATGGACATGCTGCTGGCCAGAACTGGGCCAATGAAAGAGGTTGGTAATGCCTCTGTGATGACAAATTTAAGAAGAAAATCAAAACAAAGTCACAAGATTTTGGATTCTAGCCAGAGCAGAGGAGGAGGTGAGAACATGTGAGGGAAAACAACATGGTGACACCAAGGTCAGTGAAGAAGGAGGGGCAGGAGGTGCTCCAGGCACCAGAGCCGAGGTTCCTCTGCAGGCCATGGTGCAGACCATGGTGAAGCAGCTGTGCCCCTGCAGCCCATGGGTCCATGGGGGATGCAGAGATCCACCCACAGCCCCCTGGGGAAGGTGCCCACCCCGGAGGGGGTGGATGCCTGGAGGAGGCTGTGATCCAGTGGGAGACCCGGTGGAGAGAGGGGGCCCTGCTTCCAGGCTGGAGCAGCCTGTCCTTGGAGGACTGCACCCCATGGAAAGGGAGACCCATGTCACAGCAGTTTTGGGAGGACTGTGTGCCCGTGGGAGGGACTCACGCTGCAGCAGGTGTGGTTTGGCTGCTGCTCGTGAGAGTGGACCCACGCCGGGAAGTTCGCAGAGAACTGTCTCCTGTGGGAGGGACCCCACGGCCTCACAGGGGAAGACTCCTCTCCCGGAGCAGGGGAAGAGAATCTCAGTGATGGACTGACCAAACCCCCCTGCCCTGCCTCCCTGTGCTGTCGGTGGGATGGAGGGAGGGGCTGGCGGTTGGAAGGTGTTCCAAGGGCTTATTTTACTTTACTTCTCATTATTCTCTGATTCTGTTAGTAATAAATTCACTTCACAACTTAAGTTGAGCCTGTTTTGCTCTTGAAGTGTTTCTGCCAGTCCTTATCTCACTCATGAAGCATTTGTTAATTTTTTATTCCTTTTCCCTCTTCTGCCCAGATGTGGCAGGGGAGGGTGAGCGAGCGGCTCTCGTGGGTGCCTGGCGTTGGGCCAGTGTCAAACCCCGACAGAAGGTCAATGTACGAAGCTAGACAAAAAAGAAGACACCTGAACAGCCACTGAATATTCTGTTTCAAGCATCCATCCTTGACAAGCAAGCTGCAATTAAGATAAGGTTTACTTTTACACATCAGGCCCTTCAGCTGGATCTCTGAGGCTGCACACACTTTCCCCTGTTGTTAGAAGCATCAGTTCAAAATGTTCAGCACAACAATACATAAAACACTATCAGAAAGTACAAGTTTTTTATTCTGTCACGGAGCTGGTCTGATGCAAAGACAGAGGATGCTCTGAGCAGCAGCACACTCAGCTAGAATTGAAGACTAACTCCCAGCTTCCCTTCCCAACTCAATGCCAGCCTCAGGCAGCCCGGACAAATCTCTTCCCAGATCTCTGTCGCCCTCTCCAGTCTGTAACACAAGGGTTCATCACAATGGATCAAAGTGATACTGCAGCAAGAAAATTCATTCATCAATTTTGATGCTATTTAACCATCACGTCACAGGGACTACTCTCACCTAGTTTCTGGGCATTTCTTTTTATGCAAATCCTAGTATTCCAGCAGAGCTCCTTACTCAGCCAGGCCCCCATCTTCTTGTTTCTAATCCTATGGAGAAACCAATGAATTTGTATTTTATCTGCCCACAGAGCTTTCCTGAGTCATTGCAATGGAAAAAAATCCCACAGCATGAGTTCAAACACAGGCTTAAAAACCCTAACCTCCAATATCCAGTAGGTGGCTGACAGGAACTCAACATGGTACAAAAACATAAACCAAGAAAAAGGCAGAAATTCAGAGAACATGGAAGACTAGAAACAGTTCCTGTGCTGTACCACATGAGAACAGGGCAGAAAATACGGTTCTAAGCCATTATTTGTTCAACCCCTGTGACACAGGAGTGTGACTCAAAGAACCTCAAGAGGCAGAGATAAACATCAAGGTAAGAGAAAACTGGTACCACTGTCCAGCATCATACACAACTGATCATTTCTCTCTTGAAAAACATTACCAGGACTGAAATTCCCTTTCTCCTCCTCCTCATTATCTGAATGCTGTGCCATCAGCCCAGTAACAGTGAACATTCATTCTTGATACTCAATAGGCCAGGAAGGAGAACAACAAATTCCTCAAAGGGTTCACAGAAAACCAACCTAAGAACCACATAAATGATTAAGAGGGGTGAACTGAAAACCACCACCCAGAAATAAGAAATCTGTGATGCCTGGCAAGTTCTAAGAGAAAATAATGTCCTTTTTGTATGATGTGAACAAACACCAAATGTATGTCTAAAATGAGCACGAGTACTAAACCCCAACCTTTTAAAGATGATAAAACCAAGAACCCAAAGAACTAGCTAATAAGTATGGTTTCAAAGACATTTTATTCTTTGTCACCTGCACAGCCACTACTTCTATTAAAGGGGTATTTTTTGTTTTGTTTTGTTTGGGGGGCTTGGGGTTTTTTCATTGTTCTTTTCCCCGCAGTTTCTACATTAGAAATGCTTTAGTCCATTGCTGCTGAAGTTAGGTCAGAGCAGGAGATAGTAATCAGATAAATATCTGGCACTCAGACTTTAACAGCCTTAAAATGCTCAGAGATGCTGGATATTTTTACACAGACCCATTCTCTCTTGTATATTACAACTGAGAGACCATGAGAGAGAACGACCATTTAGGTCATTACAGAAACATTTTCTTCTCACCTAACTGTCTCCAGAGCCTGAGTCCATTGATTTTCCCTGGGACTTATCTTCCTCAGTCACTCCAGGGCTTTTGAAGACGTCATCATTAAGCAGTAATCTAATCTGTTTCTCATCAATTGCTACCAGCCCTGACTAGTGGAAGTCAGAACCAACCCGTTTGCTACTTTAAAACAAATACTTGAAACTAAACCACACAGCAAAATTTTGATTTGCTAGAAATAGTATTGATTGAAGACCACAAAAAACACACACCTTGGAGAGCTGATGGGTGTTGTTCAGCGAAGAGAAACAGACTAAAATAGAAAGGTGAATCCCCATTAGTCATCCAGCCTGTGAACAACACACAAAGCTCCATTTTGCCATATTTTTTTTCCTTTAATAAACTACTATCTTCAAGTATTAAGGTGGTTCAGGGCAATTAAACTGCCATCTCAGACAGGCACAAAATTTTAGTCATGCAGCTAGATCTGATCTATTCTGATCTATTGCAGTGTGATGAACCATGTGTAGTATGACAGTGAGTAAAAACCCCCTTACTATGCTGCTAAATATACCAGCACCATGTTAGAGATAAGTATTTAAGCCACAAAAAGTGCTAAAAAAAAGAGAGAAAGCTAATTAAATGTACATTTCTCTATTTATGTGTTTAGGGGAAAATTTGCAGCAGCTCAAATTCTTTTTATGTGCATCTCAGACGTTATTGTTATTGAAAGATGTTCTCTACATTTGAATACAACCAGAAGACAAATATGACCGACAACTTACTCCCAATATAATCAGTAAGATACAGAAATAAGGATAAGTTCCAAAATATTTCAATATTCAATTCTAATTTTCATCTCCATAAGCTGCAGATCAACTCCCTGCTCTGCCTTGGGTTATTTTACATTCAATGCTTCTAAGGCCAGCCCTGCCCCAGCTATATCTCCCCTCTCATTCTTGTCCCATTTTCGGAAGTTGGGAGGTGTAAAACATGTACCAGCAATACGTTCATCAGGAATTTTGAAGGATTTTTCTTTTCCTGAAGAACCTTTTTCAGCCCTGTCCACGCTCCTGCATTTTGTGAAAACATTTTATATTTTATACAGGCAATCTTAGAAAACAAAACCACTATTTTACAAGCGGATTTGAATGGATGTATCTGCAGGACAGAATTAACTTCAGTGATCACTCCTTGAATGTCATGTTTAAGGTCATTCTACCCCCCAAAAAAGGCAGAAGGATATGTCTACACAGCATAAATGTTGCAATTTCTCAGAGACCTCCAGTTGCAAGATAAGCTTATATCCCTTATATTTGTGCAACATCCTGCTGTCTTGTAGGTCAGTAGAAGGGGATAAGGAGGTAATTATCCTGCATCCTTCTCACACGCTTGGTAATAATTTCTTCCCTTTATCCTCTTTCTACACTTGTCAGCACATCTAGCAATAGACAAATGCTACTTCCCTGTGAATACTGAAGATTATTCCTACCTATTTTACAAAAGCATAACAACAATATTACAAGGAACATTACAAGGAATATTATTAGTTGGCTTAAGACCTCCAGATTGGCCAGATTTCAGCTATGAAATTAATTAAGGTGGAAAAGTGTCCATTTGACATTTATACAGCAGCTTTTGCACCCAGTCTGTCTCAGAATATCATGCATACAGACTTCTCTTTCAAATTTTCTTTTACAAGAAAGTTGTTTGATATGTATTTTAAGCTGATGAGACCCAAAACCAATTGCCAGTTACTAGCTGATTTTTGTAGCTTCATTTTGACTGTGTTAGCGCCTGTTTATTAAATTTAAGATATATATTTTTTTATTTTTAAACAGCACTTTGTAGTTTCTTTCCATTGCTGGCAATTAATTTGTTCAGTGAAGAAAAAAAGAATACTTTCATGTATTGCTATGTTTTTTAATTCTGTGCTGATGTGTGATTAAGTATTCTCTTTCACACAGAACAAAGAGACTTGTTTCTCTGTTATTTCCCTCTCTTGTTTTAGGAAGTACAGATGAATCCATTTATCTTAATTTGATATTTCTAGTAAAAATTAAACAGATGTTTTACTTTATAAAGTAAAAGTAATTTTTTTCCCCAAAGTTAAACTGAGAATTACGTGTTTTGTGCAGAACTTTTTTGCCTGACTGCAATAAAGACTGTGAAAGGAAGGTTACTGCAGAAAGTTTAGACATAAGTTTGATATGAAGGTGTAAGTCTTAATTCCAAACACACTTCACATTCCACAAGGATCTCCACAATTCAGTTCACTTATATATTTTCACTCTCAACCTTTTCCAGAAGTCAAAACTATTTTACAGAAGAGAAAGAACCACATAGTTAAATTAGTTATTTTATATTTTACATATAAGAACAAGAAAAAAATAGTTGGATCTAGTTTAAATCAACAAAGATGAACCAGAGGTCTCATCCTGATTCCCCATTTCAAGATATGAAAATTCATATCAAATTGAAGTTGTAGTACTCAACAATGATAGACGTCAAACAGAAAACAGAGACAATAAGCTCAAGGAAGCAGCCACCATGATTGGAATAAATAATTGTGATAAACTAGAGAACAAGAAATGGAGACTGAAAAAATTTAGATCTCGGGTTAAGGTCTGGTCATACAAAAAAAGACTAAAGAAAAGAACAGCAATATTGAAGACAAGGCCTACTGTTGCAAGGTTAATAAAATGGAAACCAGATATTGAAAAGATGATGTTATTTTTGGTAGCATTAACATTAACAATAGGCTGCATCCCCAAACCTGTATTTATCCAGGCATTTATGGTATTTTACTGCTGGTTTTGGGGGGAGGGAGGAAGTATTTTAAGAAACAAATACTTTCTGGCAGGAAGAACCCCTTTGCATGGAGTTAAGGTGCATCCTGGCCAAGAAGGCTGGCTCAAGAATGTCAAATGGTTATATGAGATAGGTCATGTGTGGCAGGCAAATCTTCCAGGATGAGAAGACAAACCAGTGCAATAGTGATAACAGAAGGCATGTTGGAATGGCAAACCCATGAGTGATTCCTAGAAAATCTTGAAGAAGTCCTTTATAATGGTGTCAATTAAACAGAAACAACTCTGAGTGACTGACAAAATAAGTTGGATGGAATACAATCTAACTTTTTAAAGCAAATACGGATCATTGCATTTAATAAGCATCAACATAGCTTATTTTATAAAGCAAGTGTTGTAAAATGCTAATACAGGTAGACAAATAGATAATTACCTTTCCAATATCTTTTTATTAATTTGTTTTAACTGTACAAAGGAAATAAGCTTTACTAACTACCAACCTACACATCAGAGCAAACCTTCTGCTCACATCTACATATCTTCAGTTACATTAAATTATCTCGTTGGAAGAAAAGTACTAAATACTCTACAACTCCTACTTTGCTTAATCATTACAATAATAATTCACTGTAGTGGCAATTGGAAACCTGACTATATTATTCTTCCATTTTAATAAGCTTTACAACTGAAAATCTATTATGCCTAAACAGCCTGTTTAAAAAAAAAATAAATTGAGGCTATTAGAAAGCCTTGCTTCCATTGAAAGGGTGCTCAAAGTCTTTAGAAAACATCTCAGAGTGCTTAATAAAGTGATTCATTCTCTTTCCACTCCTGAGCCATTGGCTCTGTAATAGAGATGAACGGAGCAGAGGTCTATAGGACAGACCTGCACACCGGAATGCCACCATGTCCCTCTTTGCTGGGCCTCCCAGGACAGGCGGCTCTGCACAAAATCTCCTCCATGAAGTTCTTGGCAATGCCAAAAAACAGTTGCTCTGCAGCCTCAGTGCCTCATCACACCCATGGAGGTACAAGCCTGAAAAAGCTAATGGTTGATGGCACAGAGCCTGCGAAGACGTTCCAATTCCAGGCTTTCCCATAAGCCATCCCCAAAATAACCTGCAGGAGCTGGAGCACTGTGGTGACTGGCTCCCACTGCCTGCTGGCCTGACCCGAGGCGAACCCGAGGCCAGCGCGTGGCTGGCAGCCTGACAGGGCAGCAGCAAGGGCTGCTCAGTGCATCTCCACGCACTGAAACAATGATCTTATTTCTCAGAGAGCATCGGGCAGTGAGACACCTTCAACAAGAGGAACAGAGATTACAGTTTCCTACAGACACAAGTACTTGCCTCCCTCCCTCAGGTTGTGGAGGTGGTGAAGAGATGACACTGCTGGAGGTGTAAGTGATTTAACTGCTAAGTAATTATATGAAGAGGGGACTACGACCTTTATTTTGCTAACTGTCTATTAGAAGAACTTCTCTAATTTTGACTAGGGCAAATTAGCAATTTCTAGATATAGTTCTTGACCTTGAGCACATAAACCTTGAAGGCAACTATCACATAGCAAATAATTAACTAAGTGATATATTACCAGATCATACTACAGCGTCCTTTAACAAGATGACATTCTACATATTCAAGCAGTGAATTCCTATTTTCCAAGCCTGAGTTCTGCACAGATAAAAGTGAACATTAATAAGGGAACAGAAACCGGAGGCTCAAGTATCTGAACCATGAAGAGAAGCATTTAAATTGTTTCAATCTTTTGTTTCTGGCACCATGCCGTCTACTCACATAAAGCTGTAATTGAAACCACGCCGTGTGTGTAGCGGGTTCATTACTGGCTCTGACTGAGCTGTCTCATGTGCTAACCATGGACTGATTTTTTGCATCCTTAGCATCAAGGACTCTTCACCTATGTTTTTGTTAGCACATATGGGTTCTTATTCCTTCTAGGAAATTAAAATTATCTAATATTTAAGAGCCACAAATTGATTTCTGAGTCCAGCTCCCATGGGATAGTGAATGGCATGTCTAAGCATCTGCAAAATAAATCACCTGGGAAGATATTATATTCATAGAATTAAAATATAACAATGGTATAAATAATTGATTTGTAATACTTTGCTATATGATAAATACTGAGTTTACTGCAAGTCCTTATCTGCTGAATACTAGCTTCCCACTGCTAAAAAGAATGAATGCATTTCAGAAGGAAGTACCTTGCCCAGAAATAATTAATATATGATTTTAATATTAAGTATAATTTTAATTACTTCTGGAGGAGATACCATCTAAGTATCTCCTCTAATATGCCCCGAAATGAAACCCATATATTTGATGCAACATATAAAATTAAAGTCTGATAATGACACTTTTGTAGACTCTAACACAACCATATCTATTTCATTATACTTTGTAACACTTCTAAGATAATGAGTAAACTTTCATTCAGGAAACACAGGTGGAAATTCTGTGACTGTTCAGAATACTCCTTGTCCTCTAAAACAAGGCACTGCCAAATAAGCGGAGGCAACAGAAAAATACAAAGACACAGGTCTCTGCAGTGCAAGAGAGCTGTAAATTTTGTCCAGAGAACAGCAAGAGGTTTTCAGAACAAGTACTATACTTTCAGGCTCTAATGTTACCTTTTTTCAGAAGTATAAACAACAAAAAAAGTACTTCACACATTGATGCATTTACTGTTACAGTTAAACACTGAAACTTTTTTACTATCATATGACAAATTCTGCTCTCTATAGTAAGACTTTGTAATGCTTTCATACACATTTCAAAACATGAGGATTAAGTAAAAACAGAAACATCAAAGGTCTGTCTTTACTCCCTCCCTAAAACATTTTCAATCTTCAACATCAAATGAGCTTGGGTCATCATGCAAATTTATGGTCAATGCAAGAAGAAAAAAACAAAAATCAAGCTCCCCTTTTTAGTTTCACTAAAGTATCAAAAGATACTCTAAGGTGGAAGAGTGGGGGAGAGAGATGTAGGGGAAAAGAAGCATTCATAGATGACTTCTATTCCATACTGAGGTCAAGATTTCACCTTTCTTCTTTTGGCTGTTCCATCAGCCTATCAAACTGTAAGCACTTACCTTCTATATTTCAAGCTCTAATAATCCACGTCTGCCCTGGGAATTCATGAGGAGGAGTAAGTTAAGCACTTCATCTTAGGAAGCAATCTTATTAACATGACATAGATCAGTTGTATTTATTTGTGGGTTTGAACCTGGACTGTGTTGTCCATGAAATTACTTACTTAGCTATAAATGGAAGCTTGTGCAAGTCTTAAATAAAAATGTATTGTTCTTTGGCACTATAGAAGAGTTGATCATATTCATGCCTGTACATGTCTGATGAAGAACTCCTCTGATGAAGCAGCTAATCTAAGCAAAGCTGTTTTGCTATTTATAGGTACAAGCATTCTCATAACAAGTAAAGACAGGAATATTTTAAAACTAAGATGGTGGCTTTTCATAAAGTACCCATTTTATTTACACTAAATAAAAGCTAAGCTATAGCACAGGATTAGTGTAATATTTAAAAGATTCTGTGCAAACAGTCAGCAACTTGTAGACTTCCGCAGCATGATCCATTTCTTTCTGTAGCTTAGCAACATTAAGACTATAACAAACAAAAATTAATTGTGCCAACGCTAATTTCCATATGTGATGCTCATCCAAGTTCACTGGAACCATTTACATTTTAACCTGCAGGATCCCATACCTCACACACGAACAATAAATCACTGCAGCGCAGCTCAGGGGGTTGTGCTGGTGTGAGCAGCAGCTTCCCCGTGTCGGTGCTCGGTGTCAGTGGGAGCTGCTGCCGCCAAAGCAGATGTTTCGTGCTGATAAGCAGAGACTGGGAAAGAAATCTCGAAGCCACTTTTTCTTTCCTCCTTCATTTTCTCTACCATACTCAGTAATAACTGATCTAGTACATCTGCCATGTGTAGCCCCTCTGCTTAGAGTAACTTCCTCATCTCTTTTCCTAAACCCAAATTGTCATTAGTCATGCTAAATCACAAACCTCCTCCTTTCAAAGTTCCTTCTCATTCCTCCAACTGGGAGCTCTCTCCTGCTGTCAGATAGGGGTATTTGACTTTCTTTCGGTTATCCTTTCTTAGGGAAAGACACAGCCTATGTCAGTACTATTTATCAACACAGCTATAAAAATTCCCATACAATGGGAATCTACAATCTAAGGCATATGTTATCTTATTGTTATCTTAAGAGATCTGAATTACAAAATGCAAATTTCAGTACAATTCTATAAAATTTTCATATCCTGTGGTATCCACAGTGTTTTGTTAAATCTACCACAGCTTGAATCATCAAAACTCAAAACAAGCATTACGAGGCAGAACTAAACTAATTGAAACTTCATTACGGCCCTAAGGAAAACAGGTAGGTGGGTACAAAAGCCAACCAACATGTACAGAATGCTGGAATGACCTTGGATATCCACACCAGTTATGGTCGCCCCGGATTGTGTAGTGCCAACACTCGCCTCCACTTTTCTCTGTCCATCTTTAGATTTGGGAATAAACTCCTTGTAGGTTACATCCCAGACAACCTACAGGACAAATTATTTTTTCAGGTATCCTGCAGTTTTTCTTTCCTTCCTTGCAAGGAAGGGCCACATCAGCTGTACACCCCAAATGTCTGGGAGTCAACTGAGCTATAAGAAACTTCAGGAACTGCGTCTCAGCCTGAATTTCCCTTAAAAAAACTAGTTTATAAATCAGGTAACAGTTTACAAATAGAGAACTATGTTGGAATGCAGTCTGGAAAATGTGAGCACACCACTCCATCTCAATGCAACCTAACTTGCAATAAATAAAAAATGCATGGAAATCTAACAATGAGATAAATTATACCTTCCTCAGTGGTTAAAATATTTGGAGTAGAAAAAATTATAAAAAATCTATAAAACATATTCTGGAATTTATTGTTGTTTAAAAGCTCCGTAATATTAGTTGCAATCACATCCCTACAAATTAAATATATATTAGGCTAAGGAAATCAATGTAGTTAGAGAAAGTAAATCAAAGGCAGCATGCAGCTTACCGATTATAGTGAAAAGAGCTTGCTAAAAATGTAAGGACTCCTAAATACTGTGAGGCTTTTCAAGACATTTGCTTATCATTAGGCTTCTAGTTTTGTGAAGTCAGAAGATATTTAATGTTTAAAATTTAGTTGCAGAGGACTGTTAATATGTAAAATTCTATTTCAAGAAGTACAATTTATTTAATTAATTGAATTACTTGAATAAAAATGGCAGCAGTAAGAGGATATCAGGGACAAATTTTTAACACTAGGCTAGACCCTAGGGAAAAAAAAACACTACAAGCCATTACCTAGTCACATAATCTACATTGCCAAAATCTTCACAAGTAACGCAGGTAAAAGGAAGCTACTGCTTTAAATTCCAGGCTGTCTTTATGACTCTCAGTTGCAGTGTGCAGCTTTTTCCCCGTCACTGGTAAGTGTAATATCTGCACAGCTTAAAAAGCCTGTGAGTAAAGACTAATTCCTCCAAGCCTCTGCTTCCCCATCCCATGAGGTTTGCCATAAGGGCTGACAGGCAGTGTGTCCTGCTCTTCCACCCTGAGACAAACCCCCCCTGTCTGAGCCACCAGCTCAGGGCAGGTCCCTCCCTGTGATGCTTCAGGGGCTGTCTGGAGGGAGGGATCAGAACCACTGGTCCAGTTCAGCCCCCAGTGGTCAAAGAGAGGGAGCTGAGTCCCTGGGTACAGAGGAGAAAAAAGAGGGACTGCTGGCTTTGCCCCATTTGAGCCATGGGTTAAGAAATGCGAGAGCTTACACAGGGAAGAAGGGCTGCTTGGATAGATCCAAACTGCTTTGGAGACATGGTTTTGGGGAGGTATTCCCTGTTTAGGCTATGCAGGGAAGAGGGAAGATGATCTGGAATAATGGTACAGGACAAGAGAGAGACCTCTGACAGAGATCTTTCTGGAAAAAAGAAGAATTCACAGAAATAGATTTATTCAAGCAAGTCACTGCACACAAACAATAAAGTATGGGAAGGAACACGGTAAGATGCTCTGAAGCACCTACATGACTTGGCAGTGTTCATTCTGGAAACAGATCAATTTTAGTGGGAGTCTGAAATTCCTGTCTGCATCTGATGGCATGTAAAAAATCTCACTTAAGTACTGTGAAAATTTTACCTTGACGTAAACCATTAAATCTGAACCAGAAGGTGAGCTTGATTTCTTATCTGCTGGTACAGTATATTTAAATATATATATAGACATTGTTAGTGTACTAGATAAGCAACAGAAAGAACTTGCCTGGATTTCTTAATTCTTGGATTAAAAAATGTAGCATTACGAAGACACCCTAGTCACCAATAAAGACATTATTATTATTATTAATATTATTATTATTATTATTAGTATTAGTATTATCATTATCTGTATTTTAAGTGAGAAAATACGAAGCCAAACAAACAGACCCCTAGCAATTACAAACCCCATGAACCTGGTGCTGCTTGTCACACCTCTGCCTTCGGGCATAAATTGGTACGTCACAGTAACTTTATGCATAAAAAAGAACTATCTTTCCATCTGGATGTAAATTAATCATTTGAATGTCATTACAATTCTAAACTTGGTGATTTCTACATACACATAAAGCTTCTAATCTCCTTCCTTTTCACCCATTCAACCTCTGCGGTATTTGTGAGTGGTCAAACATTTTGTTTGTTTGAATTAACTAATGGCTGAGGGTTTTGTGAAGGTCATCATCCTGGTTTACACACATGGCTGATTAACACACACCCAGAGCTAAAAGCAACAGATATTAAATTTTGAGTTAAGCATCCTTTCTAGCAGGGACTGCAATCACCCATCTGCAGCACTGCCTGCCTCCAACCTTGACACTGCCCTAAATGTCAGGCACCAGCACCCAGTCATCAAACCCTTGCACCCTTCTGAAGGTCACTGGTTCCACATCGTCCATGCTGAGCTCAGGCCTCAGCTCAGCAGCCCCTGTCCCCACAAGCATCCTGAGGGGAGCTGGGCTCCACCTGCAGCCCTTCAGCACAGCCATGCTCGCTCCTGACTCGCTCTCCTTCCAGGGAACGGGGAAGCCTGTGAGGAAAGGAACCTGCCAAGCACACTGATCTGACAGGTCCCATCGTTCTGCATCCACCATATGGCCCCTAGTCCTACCCTCAGAAAACAGGATATGAAAAAGACCTCAGCCTCCATGCAAACCACAAATATTTCTAAAGCAACAGATTTAACATCTGAAATGCTCTTTACTGTCAGAAAGAGTTCATCAGTATTAACTACGTAATACTCAGTAATGGCAGCTTCTGCCTTTTCCCCTGTAGCTAATTTGCTGAAGTTATTGCTCCCACAGCACACTGCCAAAATACAAGAGAGGAGAGAATGACAAGAAAGGAGAAAGAAGAAAGAAGAGCAAAAACTTAGCCAAAACTTGCTTGGCTTCGACACTTACAAGCGGAAGCAGCCATCTCCCATAACTACACTTGACTGCAACCCGTCACAGAAGGAAAACACAACAGGCAAAGAAGCTGCAGCTGTTACTGGGAAAGATGTACGAAGAAATGCTGCCAAATTTATTTCCAAAAGTATCACAAACCTGAACATCCCAGGAACACTGAGTGTCTGCAATACGGCGCTATGTAAAGGAGATAAGAAATGCCATTCTACATGTTTATCTGCCTGCGTGAAAGAAAGGAAAATGTAAATATTCATTCCCTCATAAAAACTAAACAAAAACCCTGCAACTTTTTATCAATGACTGTGAGGCCAAAGGGATAAGGAGCAACAGACCTTGCCTGGGAAGAGTGGCTCTCTTTAGGATGCTTGTAGGATGCTGGAAGTTATGGTAACCTTTTATTTCAGAGCTCTTTCCAACACATCATTTAGGTGTAAGATATTATATGGAAAATAGAAATGCCGAGTCACGTAAACGTAGGCAAAAAGCAACATAAAATGCAAAGGTATAAGTTGTATAAGCTAATGTTATTTGAATTGCTGATACTTTAATTATATCTATTGAAATTATACCGATAGGAGTTTCTCACAGCACGGGGTCACCATTGTACTGTGGGCACAAACAGATGCACGTTCCACCCATCTGAAGATTTTAAAAACCCTCCTGCATAACTGTACTAAAAAGTGTAAATTTAAAAAACTCTTTGTGATCACAACCAGAAGAGCTACCCTAACCTTCACATATTATCCAGACCCAAGAATATTTTGTTGAATAGACAGTCACACAGAATGACAGCACTTAAAGGTGTCAAACACTGCTGTTCACCACAGCCCAGCATTAAACCTGAACCTTTCTCTCAGGACTGTTTAGCTCTGGGCTTCGTTAGCTGCCTCATCCACCTTCTTAGCCAGTCCAGCGAGGTGATGTGGGTACCCCTGACCACCTATCCACGCACAGTCAGCTTTCCAGGGGAACGCAACACTGAGCCAGGGTGAGAGGGTCAATCATTTGTGGGCAAAAGGAACAAAAATTATGTCACACTGTCCGTTTAGGAGTTATTTTACCTTTACCACAAGCCTTAGCCACCTTCTAATATGAAAAGTTTATCTTGGAGTCTGAACACCTGAAAAAACTTCCCATTATGCTGAATGCTCAAGGAATAAACAACAACATTCATTTTGAGTCATTATTAACCTAACAGACCATCAAATGCAAATACTCTTAACTGTGTTTTAATTAATGTTTTAACAATTACAGCTTTTCTTAATAAACACTTCCATGCCTTCTACAGATGATTACAAAAAAAAGAAAAAGAAATTCAGTTCCATCATAACATAGCCAAAGCAGTGCTTCAAATGAGGCTGCATTTGCACAAAGAAAGCTTGAAGAAGCAGACACGTACTCTGTGTACCCAGGATGATTCTGCAGCCTTACCAAACCCCTCAGAGCTCCACCTCAATCTCGTTTCTCATACGTCTCGCTAAGAGCAGCCCCATCTCTGCTTTCCCTGCCTTCGACCTCACCAGGAGCTCTCCAGCTCCTGCAGTACCAGCTGTGCTGCCCGGCTCTGCAGAGGGGGGACCAAATCCCTTCCTTTTGGCACTTGCAGGCATTACTGCTTCAGGAGATACGAGGGCAAAGTTAAGTTTCAAGTTTTTTAATTGATACAACTTGCCTGAGGCTGACAGGTGTGCACCTGTGGGGATGTATAACATATCTATGTATATACCTTCTCTTTTCTCTCCTCGTTCCCAAAGTGTGACTAAAAAGTCATCTGGAAATTCACTAAGTAATCTGAGAAATAAAATGAGATTTATTTTTGCTGTTTGATGAATTAGTTGCACACAGACAGGAGATGCCAGTAACACAGGCCATACAGCAAGGTAAAAAAAACCCAGGGACCAGCACTCTCTGAAACATTCCACCTCTGTCACTCAGGAGGGCAACGCATTAACTGATGATAAATCAACTCCACAATATCTCAGTTTATGGAAGCCAGTTTAAATTCCTGAAATGTACAACAGTTAAGTGCCCTGAGAAAACTAAACTTTGCTTTGGTTTCAAAAGATTTGGCTTTGAGAGCAGCAAAAGCTAATATGGTAAATACATGGGAAACCATGGGATTGTTTTAAGTGAAGCAGCTTCCAGAAGAGAGAATCTGAAGAACTGCTCTCTCTGGTTGGAAGGCATAAGCCATGGGCTAAAGAAAGGAACAGTATTTCACAAGGAAGAAAGGAAAGTCATTGCAAACAGAATGGCTTTTCTCACTGAACCTATCTTATCCTAAACATGACTTCTAAAATTAATTTTACCCAATAACTCAGGTTTTCATATGAGAGGAAAAAAAAAGAAAGAGGGAGGGGAAAAAAAGAGCTAGCGGGAGTGTTGAAATGAAGTTGCAATATTTAATCAGTATTAAAACTGAGTTGGGAGCCAATCAATACCCAATAAATTCATTTTGGTGGAAAACTTTTTAAATTACAGGCTATTAAAGGATTTCTCCCCTCTAACGAATTGATGTCTCACTTCCATAGAGAACTTCTACAATGTTTTATTTCAATTAACCCTTTGATTGATGAAACAGTAATTTGTTGTATTGTTCTGACAGGCAAAGATGTTATGGTCTTAACTAACATTTATAACAGATTTATTTTTAAATTGTGAAGAACTGTCCTTTTAATTTTATTTTGAGAACCAATCACTTTTCCCCAATTCTAGCTGGTAGCACATCAGTGGTGCTGATGGGGTGACATTCACTGCAGCTGAAGGGAATGAGCATCCCTGAGATTTGGGTAAATTCAGCCTCCTCAGCCCCAGCTCCACAGCCCCTCAGGTCCCATCCCTGCTTTGTGAACATAATCCCACGGACACACAGCCCCAGCTGGAATTCAGATTGCTTTTCTGATCCAGATTATAAAAACAATTGCTCTTCTCCAAAAGACACTGATGCAACTGGTGTTAGATCTACAGCAAAAGATGAAATTTCATGCAGCCATTGATCATACCCATCTGCATAATTGTTGCTAAAACCTTGAGAGCTTCACTGAATTTTGCATTCACTAGAGACACTTTACTTTGTACCACTGCATTTCTGTTATGATACTTTTGTTATGATTATTCTTCATGACAGAAACAGTTCATGATATTACATTAATATTAACATTTCAATAAAATATCTGTGTTTTGATAAACCACAGAAGTATAAAAGTTATTAAAATAATCTGAGTCAGATTTTTTTTCTTAAACTACACAGTACAAATTTCCCAGTATATTATAAGTTGTTCTTTTAAAATGTATGTAGGTTCTTTATTCTTCCTTTTACCACATCCCAAAAACAAGAATCTCTGCATGTTGGGTTGTGTGTGAACATCGCTGTAAGACTTAAGAGAATCAGAGAGAAGAATGTTTGTCACATATGAAAAGCAGCACCAATAATTATTCAATGAATTTAGAAATCAGCTCCAGCAGGGAAGTGTATGAGATTCCTGCTGATATTGGTCATCTGAGAAATAATGATTTATTGCTGTTCAGTGCATGCTCACTTACGTGGATACAATTTCCTGCTATAAAATCAAAACAAACTAAGAACTTTAGCATGGTTCCTTCAAGACAGGGGGAAATAAATTGAATAGTAATCAGTATGTTTACCACAGATGATTTAGTCCATGTTCAAGAAGTGTAAAACATGTAAAACCCCCAATGCAGTCAAGTTAACCTTTTTTTTTGTTAATGTCTTAAGAACTAGGTACTCTTCTGCACAAAATTAGAGGGAGATTCTATAACATTCATTTTTTGAGAACATTCTTTACATTTTCTATTACTTATCTTAATCTCCATTCACAACTTCACTCATTTGAACGCAGCTATTTTTGATTTACAGCAAGGCATTCAGACTCTGCATGTGAAATTTTAAATTAACTCTGCTGGTTTAACAGGAGAAAAAAAAAAAACCAAAACCAAACCAAGCTTTCAAATCTGGCCTTTCAATTTGTGCCTTGAACTATACACATACTTGATGGCTGCATCTGGAATGGGAATGAGCATATGCATGAAAAGCAGCCAGGTACCACAGTAACATAGAACATAAGAATATGAAGCACTAGACTCCAGAGACTCATCATAAACAGGACTGGAGACCACATTACTCAAAAGAAAAGTGGAATGTCCCTAAAAAGTATTATTTAGTTCTTTTTTCCTGGAGTACTAGGCCTAACCAGTCATAGACTTAATTCCAGTGTGTCGTGCATTACGTAGAGATCGAAACCATTAGTAGGGTCAGAAACCTTTGAAATCAGCACCCCAAAATCCAAATGCACACGTCACCCCAGACCCCAAGGTAATGAGAATCGAAGAAAGCCTTTCAAGATGTTCAGAGAGCACTGAAGCAGTTAAAAATGAAGGTGCTGCTGTTGGAGCAAGAGTCCCGCAGCTCTGTGAGAGAACGGCAAAGCGCTGCCACTGGTTCCCTGCAGCAGTTCCCTGGGGGCTGCAGCCACGAGGGATGAGAGGAGACGCATCATTCCTGCTGCCTATTTCCACACAAGCAATGCCATCACCATATCTGGCTCCTTCAGCTGCCCCAAAGCATTTAATCGGTAACTCTGAGGCTCCTGTTTTAACTATAAAATGCACATTTGGAACCAATAAAACAAGTTTTCAAGAAAAGAGAAAAGCAATGAGAAACTGTGTTGTTTTCAGTCCGTAATGATATTCCAACCTAAAGTTAGCAGAATTAACAATTCTAAAACTCTACAGTAATGCCAGATGCTGCAGCCAGTTGTTGTTGACTATTTAAAAAAAAAAAAAAAAGTCATTTTGAACACATCCTGACAGTATGATGCTCTCTTACAACTCTTTTGTTTCTTAGAGTTCCAGCTGGGAAATGATAACTGGAAGACATCTGTCCCTATATTCCAAAAATCTGTAAAGGACAAGCTTTTTATCAGACTGGTGACAGCTTTTTGTTGAAAATATAATTTCTCAGTTAATCAATTATCTATCCAATTAGATAGCTTTTTGAATAAATCCCTCTTTTCAGAAAAGGGAATGACAACTCCTCAGCCTCCCACTAATATCCTACAAATATCCTAATCAGCTTCCTACAGTCATCCATGCTCTGTGAAGCAAAAGCCTGATTGGGTCTCCTTGTAATTGTGAGCCTAACTTCATCTAATAGCTCTTGCTAAGTAATAAGCTTACCAGATATCACACGAAAATTATGGCACCAAGTTGAATACATACTTTGTACTGCTCCTGAATGAATATGAATGCCTGTTTAACTTTACTTAGCTCTTGATCCTGATTCCATTCAGCTCACAGAAGAAAAACAGTCCTTGATATTAATGCAGCAGAATCAAGTCGGCAGGCACATAACCCACTCAGTTTCTGCAGAATGCTCAGTTAAGAGTATTTAACTCTAGTTAAATTAATGCCTATGCACTCCCAAGATTGGGTTTAAATATTTGAAATTCAAGAGCCAAATATTACATGCTGAAAGATGACTCCACTCTGATCCAGCTGTCCTACAGCTGTTGACAGGTTTGAGTCAAGGTGACCAAATCATTCTGTCACTGCAGTCACTGTGCTGGAGGCAGAAGACAGTCTGTGCAGTGCTGGGGGACACGTGGCAAGAGGAAAAAAGGACTTTCTGAAGAAGATAGTGACCTCCAGATGATCTCCAGCCCTTCCTCCCAACTAAAATGCTCCGTGGCTCCTTAACACAGGCTTAAGCCCAGGACACCAATTGCCTTTTTAAAGCATAACTAAATAAAAGGATCTAGATAGCTCCAGTATGAGCCCACAAATAGAACTGGCTGTTCAAAAGGACCTTTCAAAGCCAGAATAGAACTGTGCCTTTTGAAATCTGATTTATTTATGCAGCCTCCCCATAAAACATAACTGTCTGCAAAGTGCCAAGTGTCCAAAATTCTACACTTCCAACTGAGATGAGAACAATCAGGCATGGACTTAATTCCATTCACAACCGTATCCCAGGTTACCTGCCTTTTCCCCTCCTCAGTTATGATTACACGTGTATTTATGAGAAACTCATGAATGAGGAGGCTTTTGATGATCATTTTAGCTTTAAAACTCACCAGAAAAGTAGGGGGTTTTATGTGTGACTCCCTTCAAACTCTTCCAGTCGTTTTTATTAAATAGAAATCTTGCTAAACATCACAGTCAGATGTTGGATACTTGTACTCCATCAGTAATTTCACTTTCACCGGTCAAACAGCAAAGTCAACCAATTGCTACTTTGTTCCACTTCCTCAAAACAGATGAAAAGAATTTTGCAGTAGTAAGCACAAACCAGAAGCATTTGAATTTTAACTGGAACTAGTAAGGTCAAAATGATCTGTGTGCTTACACAGCCAAGTTGAGTAACACAGGGTATGAAATGACATTGGGTGAGTATTCCAAGAGTTAATGGATACCAAGGGGGACACAAATAAATTTATGTTGATATTTTGATGGAGAATTTGAAAGAGATTAGGTTTATAGTACGCTCCTGAGGGAACCCTGACCAAGATAAGGAGTATGAGCTATGAGACTTCATTTCTGAGAATTACTTAGGAAAAAAAAATAAATAAGCCGCCAGAGAAGTTTTGATGACTGGTATACAGAGACTTATACCTGGCTTGCAGTCCTTGGGGAAGAGTTAAAAAGAGTCCAAGAAATAATGGATTTTCAAGCAAAAATGTGATATATTGAAAACAAGTGAATAGAAAATACAAAGGGGGGGGTGGAAATGAAAGCAGGATGATTCTGGTGAACCCAGAAATCCAGCAAATTGTAAATAAGACATTTAAACCAGCATGAAGACAGATTCATTGAAGTCCTTGGTATCTAAATGTCATTGTTCTATTTTTAGATACCTGGTATTTAACACAAAATACGACCTGTAATAATTGATATTTAACTACTATATTCAATTTGTAAACATGATAAAAAGGGAAAGACAAGATGAACGCTTTATAGATGTTATGATGATGGCTTTGCAAGGACAGTGATGAAAATTAGAAGGGTTTAGTTTACCTCCTCTGAGATAGCATACTGTACACATCAGCCCCTCACTGTCTGTTTCACTAATTTGCATGAGCACTATAATTGACAGCTTGTTAACAGCTTATTAGGGACTCAGAAACCCTGTAACAAACACCACATGCAAAACAAGAGTGGACAGAGGCTTGAGCCGTAAGTGCTATTTTAATAATCCCAACTGAAACGTGCAGATCAAATACTGGCTCTTGATTGCAGACGAAATAATTATGACTGGGGTGGGGCTAGAAAATCAGCAGATACAGGAGTGAGAATATACAAACAGCCACACCAGGTCAGACAAATGGTCCACCCTGCCCGGTTTCTCATCTCCAGCAGCAGCAAGCATAGGAATAGCTCCCACACACTCTCTCAGCCTCAAGCAATCTGCAGCTCTGGGACTGCCTAAGCCAGGCGTGGTGTTTCATGTTTAATAGCCAGTGATGAATTTTCTTTTGCTATGAATCTCTCTAAATGCATTTTGAACCTCTGTAAAGTTTGAGCACAATTAAATGGTTTAAAATACCTTGCTACTGCAAATCCTTCTGTAGATATTATCCTAGCACTCATTTCTGGGGGCTAAAATAAACAAACCAATTAATATGTAAGTTTCAACTCTTATTTTTTTGAACTTCTTAATGTAATGTAGTTACAACATGGCGTTACCGCAGCCCACGATGGGAAATGTCTACTAGCGTGAATTGCAACACGTCACATGAAAGACAATAACAGCATCATAACACATAGAAAAAGCTATTTGTATTTTCTGGTGAGGGAGTACGGAGCTACTGAATGTTGTCCTTACTTATCTTAGGATGAAAGCCTTATTATAAGCTCATTTCAGTTGAACAAATCTCTCTGGGCTCCCTGCTGAGCAAGGCATTTAAACTTTAAAGCTAAAGGCATTCATTTTGCTTTGCTGACAGTGAAAACCTTCCTGCACAAGCTCCACGATGCACATGGAAGCTTTTAGATCGCTCAGTGGCAGAATGCATTAAGGCATTTAGCTGCTTACTGCGTTTCTCTGCAGTGCACGGACATCAAAGGCATTCATTTCCACGGGCAGCAAGAGTGGACTCTTCAGAGCAACTATCATCAGCCCGCTCAGGTTTAAGTGCTCTTTAGATTCCAAATACAGAATACGGTGACAAAATATCCCGGGCAATATTTTTCAGAGCATCCTGACTCGCTGTTATTTCTGAGGAGTGTTTAGCACAGTGGTCCAGGCACCGGAGAGCTGAGAGGCTCTTTGCTGGGTCACGGCACATGATATCCATCAGCATGGAGCAGGAGCCTGTCACAGGACCACAGCTTCCCGATTTGCACTGTCCATATTCCAAACAGCTCCTGCTAACAAAGCTCTTCTTTGTTTCCTTTTTAAACAAAGTAATGTTTTGCTCCTTCCTAGCTAGTGATCTCTGCCTATGAAAAGCTACTGCCAAACACAAATACTCCAAAGTGTGACTACACACTACAAAAGGGACCAAGCACTTCTGTGTGCACACTCAGAAGCATGATCTTAAAAGCTTATCTGCCCCTATATTGGGTGAATCAGAGATCAGAACCAAAGTTTAATCACTTCAGGTCACCCAAGTGTAACATGACCCCAAAAAGATTCCAAGTGTCGTAAAAACTCCCTGCCATAAAAAGCAAGGCAAATAAAAAATAAAATTATTTTCATCTCAGGCCTCTCCAATTTTACTTAGCTTAAATTTTGGCTCTAGCTCTACACTCACTAACACCCACTGAAACCAACAGCAGCCTGCAAGGGCAACTTTTGATCACCTATTCTCAGAAGCTGCTTCTATAGTGACACCAAAAAAAGTATTTTAAAATAATGATGCTGTAAATGTGGCAAAAAGAACAGCTCAAAAGAAATACTATCTTGTCTGTTGTACTTTAGCAAAGGTGGGGGGGAGGGGTTTTTAAGGTTTTGTTTTTGCTTTCTGTTGGCTGGTTAGGGTTTTTTTCCAACATTCAGAGCTTACTGTTGCAAATAAGCATGAGAGTAACTTAGTACTAATTGTTATGAACACATAGATCAGGAAGATTAGGAAATTACTACGTGACTGCAGTGTTTATTACAGAGGCTGCATGCAGGTAGCAATACAGAGCTCACAAAATGCAAAAATAAAGCATGAGACCAAGCCAAAATCTCACTGAAACACGGGCTGATCAATATCTGAAGAGTTAAATGCAATAATTACGGAAATATTACCTTACCAGACTATGGGTTTAAATATATCTAAGATAAAGGTAAAGGCAAAACACAAAACAAAACCCGAGCAACCACCATTATGAGTATTAGGTTATAACTTCAGAGAAGATTCTGTTCAGGTCAGTCCACATAAATACAGAGACCTAAGAACATGTTTTGTTAGTTGACAAATACCTTTATCTAGGTCTACAAAATTAGGTATTTACGCTACTAACATTTAAATTTTTGAGTATTTGAGCTATTTTACTTTGAAGTCAAGAGACTATTTGCTTAAACTGAGGAACTGTAGAAATGGTTTTCTTACTTAACACCAGCATTAACAGCAGTATTTAACTCTTTATTAAGACATCTACCAGTAAAATAATAAAACTGCTGCAGGTTCTTGTTACTGAAAACATTATGGGGCCATTATTTTTCTGAATGTATTAATACTACATGTTTTGCTTAATGCATTAACTCTGAAAAATTAATATAACTCAAACCCAAGATTTTAAATTAATCTAATAATCAAATTAAGAGAGAAGATTTTAAAGAGAAGGAAAAATCCATTCTTCATTAAAAAACAAACAATTAAGACTGGGCTTCAGCTGTGGTAGAAAAGACTCTCACACCCAGAGAAACTTTCTAATGACAAAGAAAGCAAAGCAGAGGAAGAGATGAGTGGAATTGATCGGATCATGATTATAAACTGATACATCATACCCATGGACTAAGTAACCTTTAGAGGTCAGCCTCAGACTGCAGCTAGGAAAATGTTTCTCTAATTAAAATTAGAAAGTGAAATTATTTTATGAAAATGAAAAGTTGTATTTCCTCCTAAAGCTTAAAACAACGTGCACAAAGGAAAATCTGCTAGAGCAGACACAAGGACAGAAGCAGTTCTGCTCTCAAGGCACCAGGTACCAAATAGAACAGTCTGAAGAATCATCTCCAGCACCTGTGTACCAGGAAGAGGTCCCAGGAGGGATCAAACTTGTGTAGTGGTTTCCTGTAAGATTAAGAATTCCTCTTATAGCCTATCATTTAACTACTAAAACCCTATTTCATAATTTCCTTTTCTTTGCAGAAGTTTTAACTGACATAACTAATACTGAGAAAAATGACTTAACACTCCACTTCATAAAGCTCAACAAGAATTTTAGTCTGATGTTCAGCGAAGATTACAGATCCACAGTACTACTGATATACCATTTATTAGGCTCACAAAAACAATGAGTTAACTACACAATCTGCTGTCTTTTGTCTTAGTCCACTTGCTTTTATATTCAGGCTCTGCCTGTTACTACTTTGAAAATGTATTTGTGTAATTGGCTTTAATGATTAAGAATATTACAGAGACAGCCAACCTACAATATGGTAAATGTGAAAATGGCAAGATTTTAAATTAAGATTCCAAGTGTCCAGCAACTAGTCAGGGCAAGCTGAAAAGAGTGGGAATTGCTACAGCATTGGCCATGAGTCAACTCTTATATGCTGATTACCTACTGTAACTACCAGTAATTTTGATGGTGTTTGGCAATCTTTATTTTACTTACAAATACTTGCATAAAGGCAAAATAAGGCATTTTAAATAGCCTCAAATCAGTTGTAAGAATAAAACCCAGCTGTATTTACTGTCCTCCTAAAAAGGCCCTACTGCTGCTGGACCAAAATTTGTGGTGCTCCATAACTACTGAAATTGTGATACAAGATCGCATCCACTTTTACCTTACCCTAAGCAATACTATTTTCTACAACTGTAAAGGAACCACACTATTATATACTATGCACTATCATATTATAATCTATTTAAAAGAACTGGCACAGCTACAATAAAAATCATGCTTTTTTGTAACTTGTTCTTTGTAAATTACCCAAATGCTAGCAGTTGAGGAGAGCCTTTGGTTTCTTTTCACGTTGGCACTGTAAACCCCCTCTTGTTCAAGACACACATATCCCTCAACTTCTGTCAAAAGCAAGAACAAATTTCCTAACCAAAACTGAAAAGTCCTTGGCTTTTCAAACGACTATAAATTGCATGGCTAAGTGCATATGGCCACAGGGCTGTCACAGTTACTTTTCCTGACAATTCATCATAGCATACTAATTCTGTAATATCATTACTGTGTCTCTTCTCACTGTACTGATCCAGCCAGTTAATTTAATCAACTAATAATAGATTCAGAAATGGATGCAAAGGGCCCTAGCACTTCAAATTATATTACTAGAGATGCACAGCAGTGAAAACAATGTATTCTATACTTTCCATTAAATATAACCCCAGTGAGTTATATTCTCTTAGTAAGTTGGAGATTTTCCTTTAAAAGGGGAAGAAAAATATTTTTACAGATTTAGAAAAGGGTCTTTCAACAAGATTAAAAAAGCAGTTTATTTCACACTAAGGGTAACTTAAAATTACACTGCATTAATTTGAAGAAAAAATTATAACCAACTACTTAATCAATTATCATCATTACAGGTAAGTTTCAAGGTAAAAAAACACTGCAGGAAAGAAGTACCCATCTGCAGTGGAAGCTAAAGGTGTGTGATTAACTGCAAAGTGAGCCATTCAAAAATGGACAATTAATTTTATTAAATTTTAATCTTCTCTGAAAATGTCAATGATGATTAAAACATTATTCTCTAACACCTCAGACCGTTTTGCATGTCATGAAGACTAATACTTAAACTTTGCAGGATAAAAAAAAAGTAACCCAAAATGTAAGCAAGACTAGAACACAACTGCATCCAATTTGTCTTCTAAAACATTCACAATCAATGTAACAGCCTGTGAAATTTTTGAATGTGCAACACAGACTTGGAGCTGGTATCTGCTCACTTCAGCTACGAAATGCACACAACCCAAAGGGCACATCCTGCCAGAAGCCACAGACTGAACATGGGAGTAGCCGCACTTTGTACAACGAATCCAGAACACACACGCGTGTCTGTGCACAACTGGAGTTCACGTACAGACCCGTAGGTTCTAAATAGCTCAAGTCCTTCAAGACCAAGGTGGTTTTGCTGTCCTGTTCTCACAGGCTGAGGAGCAGCACTCTCTCAGACGTGGCACCAAGGGCCGAACTCACTGAGCACTTCCTGGCTGTTCCCACTCCCAGGAGAGCCCAGGGACCACACTCACCTGAAGCTTTTGGCTGAGCTGCTTCAAGTACCCTTTGCACTACTGGAGCATTAAAAAGGACAAGGATTCCACTCTGGATATAGTGCATTGTGAGGAAATCATGTTCAAAAGACCCAATTTCAACTCCCACACAATTTTCTACTGAAGACTAAATCTAGAGGAATTGCCAATGTCAATTCAATTTATCTTTTAGGGACTTTAGACTGAAGTCAATGAAACTCTTCACTTGCTAAGCCAGTTTGTGTATTGGGTCCTAAAATATGGCAAAAAGTGTGCTTCCTCATGTAAATAGAGTTAATTTTGGCAAAAGTCAGTGAGGAAGGGTGATAGAGATTTATAGACTTACTCTCTGGCCATGATTCAGGAAGGCAAATGTTTAACATTTTAAAGGCAATTAGGGGCCTCCAAAATGCAATTAATCTTCTGTACCTGCCAAAGTACCCTCCCTGAAATGAGGGTGCCTGAATTCAAACTTACATTAATTCCAGACTAAATACATATTTCTTAAAACACATTATGCAGAGTTCACCATGTACTCTCTCTTTCAGGTGTCCAACGTCATTTGTTACTAAGTGCGATTCCAATTATGCCAACCCCGTCTAAAAGCAAGGCATCTGCTTGAGTACCATAATCTAACAAAACAAATAATTTTCCTTTCATCAATATACAACAGCTTTGTTCATTACTGGGAAACGTTAGGTGGTGAAGTATTGAGTGCTATGCATTTTACGCTTAAATCAATGTACTGTCTTGCAGTTATGCCACCTAATGTGTTTTTAAGCCATGCGCTACAGAAATCAATGTGCTTCTTATTTGATATTCAGTGTTAAGTTCAGCCTCATAAATTCAGAATTGCACTCTGTTATTTTGATGGTTATGTATTAACCATGTCCTGTAAGTTTTATGATTTTATATTCAGCCGTGCAGTAAATCATGCCAGTTATACACAAATGGCATGTGCTGAATTTACTTTTACTGCCCGTTCTAAAAGAGAAAGTAAAGGATGATTCATTTGACCTATTGGGGAAGAAAAATACAGTATATCAGATAAAATTCAGAAGGTGTATCAGTAGAAAAATTAGGCTCCATATAATTTAACTGAGTCTTTTCTGAGACAAACTGATTTGCAGCAGATAAATGTGTTTGATATACTTCATCTTACCAATATTTTACACGGGAACGGGCACACAACAGTTGATCATTCTCTGGAACACATCTAGCAGGTGCTCTGCTATTGTATAGAAATCTAATGATACACTGAAAAGATTTTTTTAAAGAAATGGATATTGATATACAGAACAAAACTCAAGCCCTCTCCCAGCAGCTTCTAAAATGTTTTAATAATGGAAAAAAAATTCTTAATTTATGGGGTTTTTTAAGTAGCCAAATAATTTTTTTTTGTATAATAAGCCAGAAAACAAGTGCTTTGCAAGACACACTTTTTTTAAGGGGAAATTCTGTTTTTATTTCTATTTTCTAATGTCTTGCCATGGAACAAACCACAGGTTCCTAGATCAGGTGGAAATAAAAAGATTGTTTGCTCATTTCATTAAACATGGTGATACAGTGCAATGCCCTTAGTGACAGAGAAGACTACTGATGCACCAAAATTCCTCTGCTGTCTTCCACTCTCTCAGGTCAAATCCTGAAGCTAAAATCCTTTCATGTTCCAAGAGCTGCTGAAGACTAGAACAACCATTTAAAATCATGCTGTGCAGCACTGTAATTTTAATTTTTTTAAAAGCCACTAAGGTTTAAAAACTAAAGTTTAAAAACTAAATGTTTAAGAATCACAGGACGGACTGTGTGTTTCTCCTGACAGCAATTCAAATAACATAAAATAATGTGACAGTATCTACAGTGTGGTCCAGGAGAAAAACAAGAAAGCTTTTCTTTAAAACTAGTGATGTATACTCTGGGCATTTACGGGGATTTCTATCTGGTCAGACCTCAACAGTTCATTGCTAAATCAGAATAAAAACATGTTAATTTATATCCGCCCACTGGGCTGGAGTACCCGGACTCCAGGGAAGGAGGAGCTAATGTCTGACCACAGTTTACCTTATCTAAGTTTCCTGGAGCCAAATTCTGCATTTTGTAAAAGGAAGACACTCAGAACACCTCATTCCACGTATTCTCATTATCATGTAGATATTTATCATTTTCTCTGCAGAAGGAAAGAAAAACCTCTTCACAACCACCAGACTCTTCCCAGCGCACCTGTCTCAGTATCAGCACCACAGCACAGAGCAGCCCTGCCTCAAGCCAGTGCCCCTGCCCCTACCACAGGAAGCCACTTCAGCACTTGGTCTACAAGTTCATTTATGTATCCAAGGTCATTAAAACTCACTTCTACCATACACAGCAATGCATTTTATCCATTTTTTTTAATCTTTGCTTCTGACTGGGAGAGCTCTTTAAAATCTGCAATGCATTTTTTTTCCTCCTGCCTACCATGGGAAAAGACTTCCAGCAGCCATTAGCTACAGCCATTTTCACATCTCATTTTAACAAGCTGTAAAAGCAGAACAACATGCCAATTACATGAAATAAATAAAATGAGTGGGTACAAGATGGCTAAGAAAACCTCTTGCACTGCATATATTTGTTAGAGAGTGTATTAGGGTTTCACTAATGCATTTATAATCCTGCAGAACAGTCTGGCACATCTGCATCTTCAGTACAACAGAACGGCAAAGATGATAGAATCCTCAGAGAATTTCTATTTGAAATAATTTTAGATCTGTTTTATGTATACCAAGGAAGCTGCCAGTCAATCTGATCTTCAAACACGCTGAACTCCACAGAGGGAATTCTAGTAAACTGCAGACTGTTCACCTAAATGCATTTATTCCAGCAAAATGAAAACTAGTAGCTGTGTTTGGCTAATAATATGTTGCACATTTGGAACTTTGTTAAATACCTTAATTGTGTAGCATAGAATAAGGCAGTTAATTTACACAAAAGGACACAGAGGTGAATTCTATGTCTACATCTTTGAACAAAATAAGTAAATTCACTGAACATATGGCTTATTAAATTTAATAGTTCCTCTCCAAGATGATTCTGATTGCCATGTTTTGAAAGATAGGATTTTAAAAAAATTTCTTTTGGATATTTGCCGTTAAGCAGATATGCCATCTGTCTTTGCAAATGAAAAGAAACTCAAGACTTTGATTACTATTTTCCTAACCAAGATTTAGGGTAATGTATTTCTAGTACACTGATTAAGTAGATCTGACATCACATCTTGGACCTGTTTATTATTCTTCTTCAAAGAACTACCCGCATACGTGCCCAAATGTACTTCATGATGTGTGATGAGAGAAGCATAAGGAAGCACCATCACCTCTTGCATCAGTTTCAAGCACTGTTGGTGACACCGTGTTATTCAAATAGGCATCTTGTATTTTCACTCAACTTTTAAGGAGACAGATGTCTAAAGCATAACATAACGCTCCAAACTGGACTTGGAATTTCTGTCATAAAACGCTCACACTAAAGAAAGAGAAAATAAAAAAGGAAGCCACTTGCCAATTTCATTGTAAAAATCTATTGCAAATAGGATGCTTGACTGAGCAGGTCACACAAATTCAGTATATCAAGGGAAAAAGTCTAAGTCTGACAGTGTGCCAAATTCTTGTAATTTGCATATTTCATACTTCAGAGCCTCAAAAGCCCAGCTCATTTTTCCTGTCTAGTTATTTTCTAGGGAAATCTTTTTCACCAATAGCCTTCATGCCCACACAAGCAGTAACTCACCTGTGTCTGAATCAAAACGATTCTTTCATTCCCACTGATAAATGTACAGATTGTGCATCTACTTCCTAAATCACAGAATATCTCTTTCAAACCCAGCGTGAAGCGGGACAGCAGCCCAGGAGCAGCAATCAATGGACAAATGGCCCCTGCTCAGTCACAGGGACCAGTGGGGTAACTCGGCATCGCTGCTGCAGAAACACTGCACGGGGCAGTTCTGACTCACAGGGTGAGCACCACTGCTCACTGAAATCACAGGAAGCCTCAGCTGTGACTCTGGGGCATATTATGTTCAGCACTTTAGAACAGAGCTGAACAAAAATAAATCCGATATGTTGCGGTGCGTCATGTATTATTATGATTGACCACCGCTGTCCCCTCCTTTCCCCCTCCATATATAGTTATTTTCCCAGAATGTTCTATAGTTCTCAGTTCCCTGCTGCCCCATGTTATTCCTCTCCTCCCACATTCGTCCCTAGTGGCTGTGTACCCCCTTTTCCTGCCTTGGTAACCCCTCTTTGTCACCGTACCATTGGCTGTTTTTCGTTTTCCCTCCCTTTTCTGTTGGGGTATAAAATCCCATGTCAGTGCTGTAATCTTGGTTCTTTGTGGGTTTTTCTTCGGTTCTTTGTGGTACTTCTCTGGTTCTCCATGCCCTCCGCCCTTTGTCCTCAATAAACCCTTCCTGCCTCCTACGAAGAACCCCCTCCGCCTCTTCTTCACCTCCTCCGCGCGCCCTTAACACCGGTGGACTGGGAACCCGTGCTGGAGCTTCGCCAATCCTCCCGTGCCTGCGAGTGGCTTCTGCCACACCCTCCCGTGCAGGGCGGGAGCCCGGCACTGGTCACCCCCCGGCCGGACAGAGCGCCACGGCACCGATATACAGTGACAGGCACGGCAGAAATCCACAAGCGGTAAAACCACAAAAATAAATAAAAAACAGGTTCCAGCACCCAAGTGCTATGTATATTATCGAACTGATTTATTGTTACAATGCTTGCCTGCTGTATCAATCACAGTATTAACCAAAGCACTTTTGAATGAGAACTGGAGTCCAAACCCAACCCTGGCTCCTAACCCAACCCGCACCCCTAAACCAGCGAAAGCTCCGCGTGGTGCTGTCCCCTGTGCCCTGTGACCTCCGTGTGGTGCCCCTGGCCACCATCTCTGTGACACTCCCTTTTTTGGACACTGCAGACAGAAATGGGTTATATAAAGGTTGTAAAAATGTAACATAAATGGTTCTAAAAACTGCATTTTAAGCTAGTTTTTTTTTTTTTCCTTTTGTCCTGGGACAGGCCAGCCAAAGCAGAGGCTGCTGTCTCCCTCAGGCAGGCTGCCTGCCTTCTGCCAGAGCAGCTCTGGATAACACCAGTACAACGTGCCAACAGCACAGGAACACTTTTTCACATTTTAACTTTGCAAGAAGCACGAACAGCAATAAGGCTGAAGCATTTTGTGACATGGTTCAATTAAGTACATAAATAATATATAACCCCACAGGGGCCAAAGCAGAGTTGTGATACAGCTGGACAAACGGGACACAGGAAAATGTGTGAGAACCAAAATCTGACCGATAAGAGTTGCAAAACAAGCATGAAAGATGTCCAGGGGAACATGGTCAAAAGGAAGATGTGTTATGCTAGAAGTAGATGAGATCTTTGCTTTTGGGGGAGGAAGACAAGAACCAGGAAAACACTGAGGAAGAGTGAGGTCAAACACGGAAGTCAGAGCTCCTCACTGGTTCCAGCTTCCCACTGACAGCAGGAATGCTCAGAGGCTCACAAGACAAGTGTGCATCAAGCATGTGTTGTGAAGGCAGTTCAGGTGCTGCCTGTTATAGTCCCACGTGAGAGTACATCCGGATGACCAATAATGCTTAGGTAACAAAATTACCATGACATAACTTTTCTTCCAAATGTTTGATTCAGATTATGAAGCAGAATTCAAGCACATGTTCAACATACATGAATTTAGCTGTCTAAGCTAAGTTCATGTAAATTTAGCTATTTTAGCTATCGCTAAAAAGGGCTGCTTGGCAGGGGCTCTGTATTAGCACCTCAAAAAGAGCAGCTGAAACACATTTATCTAAGGGGATGGATCTTTCATAGAAGCTCCTGTACAAAATTATCACAATTCACTTTCTGGACTTTATGTTTTGATTAGATAAGAAAGAGGTTATAAAAAATATTGCCTCTGACATTTTAATTCCTCAGACTTCTGAAACTCTTTAAAAGACAAAGCAGTATTTTCAGACCATCAGGATTACAGGACAAACTACACCAAGTTTGCAACCATTTCCCAGACTGGTGAATGCTTTATTGGGCACAAATAAATGGAGTATGGACTACACTTGGGTAGACCAAGCACTGCTAAAGCTGTGCAGGCTCATTCCAGGTTCCAGACTTACAATCCTCACATTTCGGTAGCAATGCCATCAATTCACAGTTTCGATGCACGCAATCCTTCATTATTATTGATCAATCATAATGATGAAGTTGCTTTCTGATTATTTCTCAAAATCCTTTTTGAAATACCATTAGTATTGTTTCATTACAGCTTACATGGACTTGCAGAACCAAGATTTTAGTTTCTAATTCTTGAAGAATTCCTTTGAATGTTGAGATTTAATAAACTTGATTACAACCTATTGTGCTTACAACACGAGCATCATAACAGCTCACAGAGTTTTGGAACTCAACCTGTCCTTCATAAATAAGTAAAATATATCTTGAAAAATTAGACTGTAATAAAGATTTAAATTTAATAACAGTGTATCTTTGTTTTGGGGATATAGGCATGGCTGATCTATGAACCTCATGTCAGAATCTCCAATACACTCTCCTTTCCTGCTGCTGGCTTTTCTTGCAGCTGATCTGTTAGAACAGGTTTCACTATGTTTGTATTCTGATGCAAAAAATATTAACTAACCAAATGATAAATGCATTCACAATTGCATTTAAAGCATGAATGAGTCATATACAGGCTCACATATGAAATTTGAAACAGAAATTATCATAGTGTGAGGTGTTTTGGTCCAGCATTTCTGTTAGATACATATGTCTAGTTGCTCTGAAAATCTGTTGGGCTTTTATTAAATAACATTTTTTTTCACAGTTACAGAGTCAAGTCTGTTAGAATTCCTGTCAGAAATACACAACTTTGGTTCATACTGATGTATGTGAGCTGATTACTTTCAGCTTTAAGCATCACAGGAAGGTAGAACCATATTCCCCTGCTCAGCCCACAGCTCACAGTGCCAGGAGTGCCTGAGAGACACCAAAGGCTGATGCTGGGCTTCTGAACAGCCCCTGTATCACTCCTGGTTATTTCATGTCACAGCATCCCAGCACCTCTGCAAATACAATAAAGTATCTGATAAATGAGGTTTTTGAGATCATACCAGTGATTTCTCTCATCATGCTCACTCTGACACAGCTCAGATTTCTAACAAGTGCATATGTTACAGTTCTGTCTGTTGGTTTATAACCAGCTTCTGACAGTGTCTTTAGGTCTCTAGCTACATTAATTTCAGTCACTGTCTTCCTTCTCTTCTCTCTCCTTGTGCCAGTTTGTACATCTTTATAATACCTTCTGATTAATTTATCACATAGTAAAGATTTTAAAAAATCATTATCCTTTTGATCTAGAAATCCTTATATTTCATCTTTAATATGTTCTTTTGAGAGGTTCTTTCTGGAGAAGTTGCCACATATGTTCTGCTCCTCTGAGATGCAGCAGCAAAGCCCAAGAAATACTTCAAATCACATTTAAAATCATTTGAAAAGATTTTGTTTGAAAAAAAAAGCAACACTTCTTTCAATCTTAAGAAAAAAATGAGAGTATATTGCAGTACATATGGCACAAGAAGACTAACAAAAAGGAAATATATGAAACCAATATTTGAAAGAATGTCAAAATTTATCACCACAGAAGTGATCTCAACCATTTTTAACATTCCATTACTTCATGAACTAGACTCAAATAAGGAGGGACAAAAGTCAAGAAAAAAAAAATATTGATTTCTTCAGGTCGTTTTTCTAAGATGATCATTATTTCTGTAAGATGATCTGTTCCTCCATTTGTTTTAAGCCATGCAAAGAATTCATCTGATGTAGAGAAAGAGAATAACCCTCACTTTGCACATGTATACTGTAATATTCCGCTTTATAAAGAGTGCTTTTAAGTCATCATGTGTCAAACAAGACTAGGAGATTATCTGGAACCACATTAATGTCTTAAGCTCAAGGCACTATGTTACATTAGAAAAAAATGTAGGAAGGTTGAATAAATGATCTTTCAGACAAAGACAGGCAAATGCCATAATATTTTTACCAAGATTGAAAATGATGGGGGAAAAAGATGGGGAAATGTATCAGTAAAAAAAAAAAAAAAGCTAGAAAAAAACCCTTTAGTATAAAATATCAGGGAACTGACCAAAACCAGAGAAAGAATAATGATGCCTGCTCTACCTCCTTTAGTCTTCACCACGTACAATTATTTATCTTCATGATGCTGACTGTGAAGTCCTCAGAATTCTGTCCAAATCCTCCCCCTCAACTCCAGCCTTCAAGCTGAAGCACTGCAGTACTGACTGTTCCCAGAGTGTTTTCTCAGGATCTTTAGCAAAACAGCTGGACTGCCAATAACACAGAAAACACTGATTATTAATGTCTGCCTGCCGTGGTTATAGGTCAGTCTCCTAACATTTATCACAGGTCTCTTCCTTATCTTTTTTGCTGAAAAAAACCCAAAACCCCCACATAACTGTAATCACACCAGACTGTCTTCATCTGTCCTGCTATCTAGAAAGGTAAAATGTAATTAATTAATTCAAACCACACAAAAAATGTGAAAACATACGAGAAATTCTACTTTAAATTAATAGAAACCTTCATTTGGAAAGATTAGATGGCACTCTGTCACCCACAAGAGCTGATACCGGGCTCCATTATGTACTCAGTGTCCTTATTCCTGTGAAAGGGCATTTAGTCCACAAATAGAGAGGCTTCAGGGGACAGGACAGCGAGTCCTAATTGAGACAGGACACGCTTGGAGCGTGATTCAATCCCAAAATTTAGGACTAAACTGAATATGCATACCCATTTTCAAATACTCTTAGGGAAGTAAAATTATAGGTTAAGAAATAAAGTATCTGAAAGAATTAAATCTGGCTAAGTATCACAACAGAAGTGGTCTTGAAATATGCAGTAATTATCCAGAAAATTAGAACTGGCAAATGAATATAGATGATTGAGACTCAAGGAGTCTTTGAGAAGCTGCCCAGGGATATATTGACAGGACTGGGCACATAAGGATTATTATTTCACTATTTAATACTGAAAATGTAGAGAACTCTGCAGAAGAAGAAAACGAACTGATTTACATATATTATTAGCTTCAGAAATACAGCTTGGAAGGTTTGCTATACTAGAAGAGGCTTTAAAGTGAACACCAGCATCTATATACAGATGAAAACATTCAGAACTTATTCTCTGAATTGCTCTGGGTTGCTTTTGAAAAGCAGCACACCCAGCACACATGATGAGCAAAGTTGCTTTGGATGGCAGATTCCTACTTCTCTGCACAGCTGTGGTGTTCCATTGGCTGCCCCAAACCCGGAGCCTCCTTGGACTCCTCTTTCCTTAGCCCCTCTGGTCACAGTCCTAACCTTGACCTTCCCACACCACACTTTCCATGCACTGAACTAAACTGATAAGAAACAAGTTTTTAACACGAGTTAGTGATGCCCTGTTTCACTGAGCAAAAGAAGTTTAAATAGGAAAAAAAAAGCTACAAAAGACAAACTCCAGTCAGTTAAGCAATTACAGCCATTGCCTTGTTTTGTCCATATCCACACTGTGTAATACAGCTTGAGGCTACAGCATTCTGTGGGAGATATAAATAGCACACGCCTCCTTAAAATAATTCCCCTCTTAAAGAAAGCTGGAAAGAGGAGTAACTTCACTGTAATTCATCTCATTTCAAGTTTACTAAATATAAGTGCTGTAGAAAACTGATAAACCTATTTATCTAGTACCACTCAAGTTAAAAAAAAAAAAATCCCCCAGGAATCACGATTACTCATTCTTACAACTCAGCATCTGAGGAAACAGAAGCTATATTTTCACTCTTGAACACTAATTTGATGTTGAGAAAAGTCCCTTAACCATTTGTGTGAAAAAATCCAACTGCTACCTTTCAATATTTCTGAATGACAGTCATGGCTCTGAGCAAACAAATGATGCTCACATATTGTGCCTTGCCTACAGGCATGTTGCTGTAATGGAATGATATTATGCCTTTTTACAAGATGGTATCTCAGTTTCAATAGGGCAAACATGGCAAGGAAGTTTCGGTTTCCATAGGCTCCTTGGACTTTCAGGCAAATACAATTTCACCAACTCAGTGATGATCTTCTCCCTATCAGCAACGTGCTACTGAAAAGCCTGAATGACTTGAGCAGTCAGCAATTCCTGAGATATTTATAACAACTTCAGAAACCACGAAAGTCATCCTTCCCACTGAATAGTTGCTCAGCTGCAAGATCTGACCCGGAGAGATGCTATTTGAAGGCCCTCAATAATACCAGCACATTTCTTAATAAAATGAAAAGTAAAAAACTACCAGAGCTGCTTCTTCCATCTCAGCCTATAGGAAATCAAGCTTGATAAGTTCATATTTTTATTTCATTTACCCAGATTGCTGCATTATGTATTTGGAAGGCCAAAGAAAATACAGAAGGACAGAAGGTATAAATATGAGTTCATATGGCATCTAGATGCCTGTCTGATATGCTCTGGGGATGAACTGTGCCTGTAATACATTCCAGGAATCAGCTATGTTTCTTAGAGTCCAGCCTGTGTAAATCTCTTTTTCAAACCTGAGCACAGATGGACAATCACTGTGCAAGCACAGATAATGAACAAATAGTACATGCAAGCCTAAGGATCTTACACATGTTCACTATTAGGGCAGGTGCTTCCAGAAGCCAGCACAGAATACACCAGCAACTTAATTTGTAGTAGCTACACCTCCTTCTGTGACTTTACTCACAAATAAAACTGCCTCTTCCTCTGACACCTGCGCTGTTCTGCTGCACAGCACTAAGTATCCAGAAACTTGTGGTTACTTTCATGGTAAGAAATGAGTTTGTACACAACTACAGTGTAAGTGGTGCTGATTAAATGTAAGAAACCCAAATGGACACCAGGAAAACAGCCCCGTTTTAGGTCTGGGTTGTTCCAACTACTGCTTTAATCTACACTAGCTCCTTTGCCAGTTTTCTCCATAAGGCCACTTTTCTTGCCGTTTCTTTACACAACTAAGAGGAGTGGTACCATATAGAAGCAGTACCTCTTCCAAAAGTCAGTGGGTTTGCACAGGAATGTGTAAGATCACAGAAATGGCGCTCTCTGATGACAAACAGCAGCACATAATGGGGTCAGTAATCAGCATGGAGAAACATTTAAATCTACTTCTTCAAGTAAATCTGTTATGTGGAAAGGATTCCTATTGCAACCTGAAAAATGTAGGGAGTTAGTTTTAAGCAATGATAACCAGCCTTCAAGAGCAGGTAACTTTAGGAAAAGTTCTTCAAGGTACAAGTTCTTCAAGGTACTTTCATCTCCCCACTATCATCATATCTTTCTTTCACGGGTTTAGTCTAATCCAATTGTTCTTTAACCATGAGACAGACAAAACATAAATTGAAAAAATGGTCCTCTATTTCCACCAGAGATAGTATGTCTCATTCACAGATAGTTAAGATTTCAGCATGGTCTCTGTGGTGCTACCAACAGCTTTTGAGGTGTTGAAGAACTTTGATGAGAGGTCTGTGAGCCAAAGACTAAACACGCAAGTGGACAAACAGCTGCTCATAAGAAATCTCTCACTTGATTCAAGAGGCAGAGCTCCAGCCTTCCTAATCATTGCCAATCATCCCCTGAGCTTCTCACAGGAAGAATGTGGAGGAGAGAGTCAGCGATTTCTAATGCTACAGAGAGGCTGAACAAATAGATAAAAGTACTTCCCTTATCACTGCCAAGGAAGGAGAGTGTCATAGAACTTGTAAAAGCTTAAATTAAGCAGAAAGTCGTCTTCAGCCTGTGTGAAATACAAGGAAATTAAAAGCAAAGAAAAGAGTTGATTTTTAGGTTGCTCCTACAGTATCTGACAGAAGCCATTCAATTCTGCCAGGAGCTTCGGCAAAAAATCAAGTCACAAAAAAACTTTATGGGTAAAACCCAGCCAAACAAAAAAACCCAAACAACAACAACAAAATTGGGCTCATTAATTAGATTTTCTCTCCTTTGACCTAAGGAACAGAATTTAGGAAACATCTTTTATAACTTACTACTCAAGAACTAAGTGAAAAAAGTTTTATTATAAAAGACAGTAAAATAATAATAATCTCTTTAAAAACTCATTAGTTATGGGATAATTTAATTTTCAACAAACTCTGCTTATTCTAATACATACATATGAAACCTTTGGCACTAACTGAGCTAAGGCACGATTTCCTATCCATTTTCCATCTGAAGAGGAATTCTATCCTACCTGAGTAGAATGTTATACTTCAACATCACTTTAACAATCAATTCAAATCCATTGCCTTCGACAAGCTGACAGATTCCTTGAAAAGAACAGCGTGCAAAGCATAAACACAAAGCACATCCCATGAAATATTTAGAAAATGTAATGACACTTAAACATCCATCTACATGCGTCACTTTACACATGTGACAACAGGCATTCACTGCACCACCAGAGCTGATTGGCCAGACTCAGGCTGAGCTTTATTAATGAAGTATTGACTAGAAAAAACACTGTGTACCTTGATGTAATTATGCACTAATCAGTGAAGTATGCAAGTCTTTGTAATTAGGGAGATTATTAATAGCGGCATACCATACATGAGAAAAGGTACTAATCTCTGGTGTGACAAATTCAGAGGAAGCTTTTGGAAAAATTTCTCATTTTGGAAGGCAACACAAAATAAATTCAGTGTATAGATTCCTGTGATCTGTGCTTCAGTTTACAAGGGAAATGTAAAATACACAGGTTTTTGTTTCACCTTAATAAATTTAGTTAAACACCAAGTACAGACAAACCTGCAAACCTTCCTGCAAAGGTTTTATCACTCATCAGCCACACACAATGCATTTAGCACCAAGCTGGATTGACTTTATCAGACACATATCTCTTTTATAGAAAAGAATAAAAAGGCATTATTCTAACTCAGTTATGGTTTGAACAAAGGCACTGCTGCTCGCTTTCCTGGGTGACCTATATCATCTAAGTTTTCTTTTATAGAACTAATAATTGACAAACTGAATAATGTGCTGTAATGGAGTTCTTGTTAAACATAGTTTCATCATTTCTCTCTACGAGATGGAAAGGCTCATGATTAAATAATAATTGAAAAATCTTGTGGTTATTTTGAGAGGTTTTTTTTAAAAGCTCTCCATGTTGTGACCTTCACACAATGATGTAGATACAGCTGCAGGCAAAAGCTCTTTCCCTCAGAATTCAGGAAAAAGGAAGATCCCAGCTAGCCTCAGCAGTTTATGAACCCAGCTGCTGCAGTATTTTCCTGATAGCCTTAATTCATCAGCCTATATTTCTGTTTTCCTCAGTTTCCTGGCTAAATACCGGACTTCAATTCCTAGGTCTCAATTCCTGATTGCCTTAATTCATTCAATTATGAGGGGGCCATTCATATAATCCAAAAAAACCACCATGAAGAGAGAGACTGCAAACAGGATACAGCATCAGCCAGGCCCTCGTATGGGATATGGACAAAAAGCCCAGTGATGCTGTGCCAGAGCAGGACACAGAATGTGGGACTGAAGTCACTGACACCTCAGAGGCAATGGAAAATTTTACAGGTGCTGAAGCCCTGACTGACGTGAGTGGGGGAGAACAGTACAGACATTCATGGTGTAAGACCTCTCCCCACCATACATAAGAGCTTGTTTGGTTTGGTTTGGGGTTTTTGGGGGTTTGTGTTGGGTTTTCTGCTTGCTTGTTTTAGCATTCCATCCATTCCTCCTATAAGAAATACCTGTATCTCTGGGAAGATGAAACCCAAGATCCTGATGTACATCTCTCAGGTCAACACTGATCTGAATGGAAAATCTAAAGGCTGCCCAAGTGCTGAATGTCAGCCACGAGCAACTGAATGTCAAGATGGCCCTTTTAGGGCACCAAAGCAGAGCTGTCTTGCCACATCTCCATCCTTAATCTCTAGAATATCATCAAGCACTCTGTTCCAGATAGTATTTATTGAGCTCTTTCAATGTATACCAGACAGTGTAGCAGTAATTCATCACATCGTCCTGCCAACCTACACTACAGTCTTGCTGGGTTCTATTAAAATTGTGACAAATGTTTAAGCTTTTTAATACTGTCATTTCATATTCCTGTCTTACACAAGGCTTTAAAGTTTACCAGTAGTACATATCCATTTTTTGTCCTTAACCCCATCATCTAGATTCCCTCTGCACTGAATACATAAGCCATTTACCTGGACAAAATTGAGTTTATGTGTAGTTAAGTCTTTAAAAGTCATCCCTGCTAGTCAATTCCCTCATTAGGAAACCACTTCCTATCAGAAGTGCCCTCAGGTTTTGAGAGCACATCAAAATTGGATCCACTTAAGCAACCGAGCTTTGATACAGCGCTTAATGACTTTCTAAATTTGTCATTTACAAAGTACTTTACAAGCCTTCCTAAAGAAGAGCTGAAGTCTGCCCATGCAGGAGCTAACCTTCCCAGCTCTCCTCCTTCAGGAGCCTCGGTGATGTATGACGTGTGCAGTGCCATTTTCTGAATATATGACATTTCATTTAAATCTCATCGTTTCCTTAGGACCATCTGGCCACTTTCTCAGCTACGAACGGATCATGCAACTGTGACAGCTCTCCTGCTCTCCTCTTTCAGATCCGTCCCTCCTGTTGTTTCCAAGCTACCTGGGTCTCTCTGGGAGAGAAACAGGCACAGCATTCCCAGACAGCGCAACCTGCAGAAACCAGCACTCCACTATGACATACAGAGTGGGTCTCCAGCTTCCCTGATGCTCCTTGTACCCAAAACATCGATATTCTATCCCAAAATTATGAGGCCATATTATATTTCCCACACACATGCAGTTGCAGGTGACACAGATCTGCTCCAACTGCATCACCAATGTTTTAAATTTGCCTTTTAATAAGGAAAGTATTTTCTACTGGTTAAAGTGAATATTTCTTAGTGGGAAACTTTAGCAAGTGAGCTTAATCTCCCACTCGTTTAACTCAAACAGAATTCTGGGAGCAACAACATAAAAAACTTCTACTTTCTACTCCCTTACAACTCAGAGACATCAGCGTGCATACAACAAACCCAAAATAGTCTCACGAGTAGAACCAGAGTGTTGCTATAATCTTTCCTGCAAATTATGAAGTGTGAGATAGAAAGCTGAAAAAAAAATTTAAAAAATGAAATATTGATAACAACATGTCAGAATTACAACAGTAAAAGTAAGAAAATAAACTCCTTGGCTGTCATCTGTCTGGTGCCTTTTTGTAAACTCCTCTGATGCAATAACATCTTTTCTTTTCTATTGTAATTCTTAAGTTTGCTATTCAACAGCATCCCAGGAAAAGCTCAGATTATACTGCTCATAAAATTGAAACAATGATAAACTGTGGGGTCATTTGAATTATGAGGTGTGGCTTTGTTTTGATTTTAAGATTTACATATGCATTTGGGAAATTACTATGGAAAATCACCATTGAAAACTTCATAGCAGGGAAAAACTAGAGAAAAATATAATTTAACTAATTTTCATAAGATTCAATCCAAAGTTCAACGCAAATACAGTTTTTCATATTTTACCGTATAATTTTTCCAGCTTTATTTTCTTTATTCATGGCACTTTTTCATTTAGTAAGTGATATGCACACAAGGTATTGTCTGATATTCAAACTTCTAATTACTACAATAAAAAGCACCACCAAAGCAACATGGGAAAAAAAATAAAAGTCATTGGCACCAGTATGTCTAAAAGAGCAAACAATGATGGATATTGAAATCTGAAAATATCAGCGCAGCTTCCTACAGCACCCTTCCACCTGACTCAAATTGTCACACCTTATGCTGCAGACAGTGAAGAATGGAAGATTTTCTCCAGGAAGAAAAGGAGGTGAAGTGAGGAAAGGGAGAGTGCATGGTCTTGCAGGATTTCCTGTCAGGAATCCCCAAGTTGATTCCAATAAAGCACCACATTCCCACACCTCCCAAGCTGGGTTATCAACAAAGAAATGGTTCTGTATGAGCAAAACTATTTGCTTCTCGTAGGCATTATCTACAAAGAGCTGCCACAACCACAGTGTTTTGGGGTGGATTTCTTTCAAACACGTGCCCAGATTACCACACCATGACCTTGAACTCTCCCCTGTTCTGCTCAAGTTTGGGATTGCTTTATTCCTCCTCATTCATTCTTGTCTTGCTGTTCAGTTCAAAATTGCTGCTACTAAGATAAAAGCATGCCTTGATAATATTTTTTTTGGTCTGACATTATATTAATAACATGGGTTCGGTCCTGGAAATTCTCTTTCTCCCTCAAGACACTCTTTTTCCTTTTCTGACACACAAATGTAAAACAGAAACATCTCAAGTGTTTGATATTATAACATCAGAGTAGAAATCTCATGATAAACATTTGATGTTATGTCCCATTCTACCAGTGACATTCTCTATCCATTATATACAATAATGGTTATTATACAATAATAGAAGAAGCACCAAGGTAACAACCTTCTACCACAAGAAAAAAAAAGCCACCAACACCATTCCAGACATTTTCTCTTTCACAACAGGAGAATTAAGAGGATCTAGATTCCTGAAACTAGATCAAATGGAAAACCCTCCTTCTGGGTTCACTTTGAGCCTATGAGTTCATTTCAGCACTCAAACCAAGATTTGCCCTGAGTTTACATTCTACTTTTCCATTCTCCTTTCCTCTGCCTAGGATTACCTCCTCTCTTCTCTGTTATTGGTCCGTTCAGCTTTTCACTCCCATCTGCCTAATGTCACTTGAATTTCACTGCCTTCCTAACAGCCTGCAACTGGTCATTCAATAACAGTGAAGCCAGGAAAAGAGAAAACTGCAGATCTGTTGCAAAAGGATTCTGTACATAAATGCTCCTTAATTATGATCATTCTGTTTCCATGGATTTTTAAACTGAAACTTACCTTATTTTACAATGTTTTATATTTTTCAGAAGAACATTATTTTCAGTTCAACTTAAAAAAAAAAAGAACAGAAAATCAACCCTGAAAGAGTACTTGCTTCAAGGTCACTACCCAAACATGACCAGCCCCTAAGCTTTACTCTGGAAATAGAAATACAGCAGGCTGAGGAAAGAACATGGAAACCGATGAAAAATCTCCTTTTGAAAAGTTTGCCATGATGTTTTGGAATAAATAGTTACAAGATTTAATCAAAGAAAAAAATAAGCATTCGGGAACAGTGGTGTATCCCCTTTAGCTCACATCTTGCATCCCCACAGGTGATTCACTCTACAAAGCTGGCACGTGAATCAGAGGGGATCTGTATTTCTAACTGGCCTTTTACATTTGTATGAATCACAAAAAGATTAATGTACTTAAATCTCACAACTCAGTACATCATGTTGAGTAACAATCTGATGACAGATTTATGTTACATACTCACAGCTGACTTGTCTAAAGAAGAGATGGCCACATCTAGACAGTAGCAAAAGCTACGAGATACAGTAAGAGTTTAGAGCCTAATCGGACTTCTGAAAATAAAAGTGTTTTTAAAATATCAGTAAGGTGGTTTTTTAGGAAGAATTTCAGTATACCAAGTAAAACATGGAACTGAATGAGTTTCCTTTATTTCAATTTATCTATAAGCATTCCAAGCCTGCTAATATTTCAAGGTTCACAGTATTCTGATTTATGATAAAATAAAATCATACTAAATCTACAAGCGCAGAAAATGGTCACAAGCTTTGTGAATGGATTTGAATGCGAGCAATTTTTAGAAATTAAGCTTCCTCTGTGCTACTTGGAGATGTACTAAAAATGACAAAATAGATTTATTGATACAAAAAAAAAAGGAGAGAGGTATAGTTTGTTTGTGTTTTTTAAGTTGAAATTGTGATAGCATCTCAATATGAAAAGAAAAAATATAATCTTTTGGAGTTGAACTACTCTTTCATAACACTTGAGCTGTATCAGGGAAAAAGCTTTAACAGTACTTTCAATAAATTCAGAGGTCTAAGCATCATGAGTTCCCTCTAATATTGCTAGGCATAAATGGGTAAAGTCTCATACCAAGTAATGTCTTGCTTTATGCTGGTATCCTGCAAATATGAAACCATATCTCTTGAAATATAGATTCTTGTTACTTCCTCTCGAGATGAACACCTAGCAGGTTATTGATCTGCTTCTGAAGGACACAGTGTTTATTATGTAGGAAACCACTGCTGGGCACAAGTGTGAGAAATTAATGATGGTTTTGTAAGTGTCCACACTGTGGTGCTGAACCAGTGGGGCAACTGTCAATCTATATGATAATGCATCCCAAAACTTCATAAAATCAGTGATGTGAAGAAGCATTGATTTTTGAGCTAACCAGGATTTGTGAGAGAGTAAGGCTAAAAAGTTTACTGAAGTTAACACCTCCGTGTATACAACAGTTGCTTCATACCCGCGTGATTTTTTTTTTAATCAACCAAGCCTTTTAAATCAACATAGAAACCCTTCTCATAGAAACCGAAAATAAATTCCACATCCTTGTTTGTTACTTTCTTGCTGTTTGATCATGTTGTTCTTTCTCCTAATAATACCATTGTTTGAAATATGCAAAATGGATTCACTGCACTGTATTTCCAGTTACATAATAATTCACTTGTTAGAGGGAGGACAATGAAAAACAAGTGACCAGACTCATTCTTTTACCAGTCTGTGACAGTGTGTATAGAAGTAGGTTCTGAGATTATATTTTCTTAGACAAAAGGTGTGACACACTGCTGCCACTGAAATGGAGACAACCACCTTCAGAGAACTGAATTCCTGCTACAGCTTTGAAGCCCAATCATTCCATAATGCCAGAATTCTATTAGTCAGGTTTTTTATTTGAAATTACGCTCAGAAGCCTTAACAAAACTGTACTAAAATCAATGGAAGTTGTCATATTTTCTGTGAATGGTATTATTAAAAGGAAAAATCAATTAACCAGTCAGTGATTCTTCTTAAAACATGGGCTTCCTTGTACAAACCATTATTAGTAAATGCACATTCCCTCCTTGGTTTTGATGAAGAAATGTATCCTGCTACGCCTATGGAGAGGATATATTACTTGAAGATTCAATTTAAATCAACAAAAAAAAGGCTGGTGTTACAAACAAAATCAATTGCACTTTGCTGAACTTCTTTCTATCAATATATAAACTGTAATTCGGTTTTGCCCTGTTTGCTTTGACAAGCAGTTGCTTCTGTTTCCAGAGCCTGGCACACCCGCTTTGCTGAAACGAAGACAACTGTCAGTAAGTACAGGAGGAGCCTGTAACAAACACAAAATAAACACCTACAAAAATCCTCTTCTGAGAGGCACCCAACACGTATCAAACAGAATTTTATCACAATATGCTTAGCAGAGAGCTGGTGTCACAGGCTGGTATCAGCTGCTGGAACAGTTGCTCTGAGGGTATGATGTTAGGGAGGTTCCTCTTCACCTCCTCAGAATGACAAGATCCAAACCCCTTAGTTTCTATTTTAACTAAGCTGAGTTTTCACTTTCATCACCCTATGAGATAGAAGACAAATTCCTGAAAATCCTTTTCTACTGTTTTCCCTCCTGAGTTCAATTTAAACCTATGTGAGCGCAGAAAATTCCCCAGGTAAGAACTTTAAGGTGTTCCATATGAAGAACCTGGTTCTGGGTATGTGCACCTGAGAGGCCAGTGCTGAACACAGGACACTCGGACTCTACCACTGCCAAGCTGCTTGGTCACAAGTGATTGGTGCTGTGCCCAAAGTCTCATTTCTGCGACCTTAATAAACGACACTAAACACAAATGTTGTGCCTCAGCCCGATGCATAAATTTGCTTTCTAAAGGCCCTCCAGTACTAGTAATAAAAGAGCAAAAGAATTCTTTTTACAGCTTCAAAACCACGTAAAAAATTACATAAAATTAAATCTGATTGCTACAAATTAGCATCAGTGTTACAGCTACCAGCATATTGTGGATTATTAATATTACTTCAAGCTGTGTAGAAAAATCACATATAAAAACTATTTCTCTTTGGAAATTTCTTTCTGCTTCTCTTCATTAAGTTTAATTTAAGATACTCGGAGCACAAACTTCTGTGACAGATTATGGCATGAAAAGTAAATTGTAAAATCAAACATACTACCTATCATATGATGCACATATATTAGTTTCCTGATAGTGACACTAAAAAAACCCAAAACACCTTAAAAAACAGCTTTAGTCAAACTAAGAAAGTGCAAACTTCACCTTTAAAAGACTCATGTATTTTTAAGTATGCTCACGTTCTCACACGTGTAGGTTAGGAATATACTGAAGGAAAAGGCCTACCATTTTCCTCATCTGACTTATTCTCGTTGTCGGAGTCGGTAAGCGTGAGAGCCGAGTTCTCACGGCTCGACAGGCCAGAACTTCTCCTGGATTTGATCCCTCTGCCCCACAGCCTGATGGCATGCTCCGGAGACATCCCTCCCTCCGTGTCCGAGTCAGCGTCAGAGCCCGTGCTCAAGGAATAGCCTTGGTGGAGAATTCCTATGTCTGAGCAGTAGCCGCTTCGGTGGGGAGAGGGCTCACAGATCCCTAGTTCTGCAAGGGTGAAGTTTGTTCCTAGAAGGACAAGAAAAAAATAAAAATTAAGTGATTTAAAAGCTAGGGGATTTATTTTCAGCTTGAAAATACCAGACCTTTTTAATTTTCTTCAGTTCTGCTGTACACCAGTGAATTACACACAGAGATCTCTGGTGCACTGGTCTAGCAAGACTTAACCTCGAAAATATTTAATGTGTCTAAAATGGATGAAATATACAGAACAAAGGTAGGAAAGGTCTCTAAATTTTAGGTTACTATTTTGGCCCCAAATAATTAATCACTTAGGTGTGTGATTAACATAAATCTCATGACACGTGCTAATGACATGCCCTGCTTTAGTGTGTATCTAATCTTGTATTTGTAGAACAGACCATGAGCTTTGAAGTTGTGCATTTGATTACTCAAAAAAAGATATTTTTTAAATGAAGCTCATTTTCACATACACAAGTCTTTCACAGAGATAGTGAAAGAATGAAAATCCATCAGTGAGGTAACATGAAACTTTGTCACCAAGTTTACATTTACATTTGGTGCAATTGGTATTAGTATCTGCTAAAGAAACCAAGATAGACCTTACATTGAACCTGTTTTCTACCTTTTTTCCCCATATTCCAGAAGAAAGAATGCATCAATACCAAAATCAGGTCATTTGGTTTAAAAGCAAAAGTTTCTGAGACAATGTCAAAACACGTGACCTTTAGCAGTTAATAACGACTCAGTGGACAAAATCATGCACATTTTTAAAGCACAGAGAGTCCCCCAGGGTTCTCAGAAAGTCCAGAGTTGCTGCCTGATTTCTGCCTATGTACTTGTTTCATACAGTAATGAACAGGGCAGTAAAAAAAAATAAAGGGAAATATTCACTGCTCTCTAAGGCTTTCAAAGATTTTGAAAAGCAAAGTAATTTGAGCTTCATTGCATTGGGCTAAAAATAAAAACCAGACTGAAGTTGCTGGCAATATAACTGCCAATTATTTAATTAATTTCTTAATTCACAGGGAAACCAGATCTGGGGTCTGTGTTTCTAAAACAGTAGCTTTATTTTGTCCAAAATCAGTTTATATTTTCTCCTCTTCCTCTATATATTTGTCAGAATGAAGCTCTACAATGGAAGTTCATACACTAAATAAAACACACAAATAAGTGTCTTCTATTAATAAAGAAGATAACTAGATTTTTTTATTATTATTAGAACTTCTTTCACAGATTAGCCAGGAAAGCTCATAGAGTTTTAAATCTATCTGGTTCACCTTCCTGTATCAGCTCTCTCCAGTCTTATATCTAACTGCCAAAGCATTTTTTGGATATGGGGTGTTTGCACACATGTACAAAGTAAAACTGGGCCCCACTTTAAATTTATTCCTAGAGCTCATCTGTTAAAGGAAGGGGATGGATTTCTCCTGGAAACCTGACCTATGTCCTCAGCCAGCAATGACCAGGCTCATGTGTGGCTCAGTCACTCTGAGGTCGACCTGCAAATGGGCCAGCAGCGAGACAGGGGCCACAGCCCAAGGTAAAGAATTATCACCGGGTGATGCTTCTTAAGAAATGGAGCATTTATTGGCAATGTGTAAAAAGAATATAAAAAGGCTGACATTAAAAAAGCCAGCTGGCTTTCATCAACACCAAATTAACCCGAAGCCTTCTAGTTAGGAGCATATTTTACCTGCCTTCTAATATTTAATGCAGTAATCAGAAATTTAGTGGTTTAGTTAAAAGCAGGGAACTCAACAGTCCTAAAAATGAGCTTCTCAAGTGCACTCCAGTCTAGAGATTTTTTGCTTTTTTTTTGTAATAAGGGAAGAGTTCTAGCATGACAGATAAAGCTACTTTTAAGGAAAATGTAAACTTTAATCATGTGCAATTTCAGTAGAAGACATTTAACAAAAACAGTTTGATTGATTAGAGTTTTGTGTCAGCCATGTTAGCAAATTAACCTTAGACTTATTAATAAAAAGGTCAAAATCAAACCATAATAAATATAAAAAATGGACTGAACAGAAGCTTAGTAGCCCCCCTCCCAGGTAGAGTATATGTTTACTTTAGATACATATTAAAATTGCTAAACTCATGGTGAAAAGGAAGTTTTTCAAATTTTCTTATTTGCTGGTGGCATGTCTACAAATACACACAAATGATGAATATATTAGCTTAATTAAGCTGTTGTACATACACACTAAAACATTTTGATGATATTCTGTGGATTTTAACAGCCCTTACAAGCCCAGATGATTTCACTTTGATTAGCATCCTGTTCTTACTTTATTTGTCTGAGGAAAATGGTGAAGGCACTGAAAGTGAAAATACAGTATTCACAAAACTCATTCACCCATTTGAGTTTTATTATCTGGGAACTTGGCATTTTCCAGTAACTGACCAAATTTTAAAAAAATTGAGAAGTGGATCATATCAAGAGCACAAATGGAATCCGTCCCTGAACCTCTGGGAAAGGATTTTCTATGCTGCTTCTCAGAAATCCCTTTATAGTCTTATGAGCTGATGGTAGACATGAAATATTCTAGAAATTTCCCTGTCTAGTAAAGACATGTTCTTCTCTGGTAGATTTTAAATTATTTTTATATACTAACTTTGGGCATTTGCTTCTGTAAAATATTATTTTGAGACTGTTCTGTAAGGCAGCATATAGTGGCAGAATAACTTGTCCTTGGATAATCATTTTTTCACATCTACATACATACATATATAAAAGAGGTTTTCAGATATGTATTTTACATCCAAATGTATAGAAATGTATCTCTATACTTATAATTCCTGATACCTTCATAGCCCTTAGTTTACTGTAAAATCTGAGTAAAGGAAGATGGAAATACTACAGTTATATTCTCTAGACCTTTTCTTGATCTGGACCATGTTCTCCTACATGCCTTGTTTTCCTAAAATGAAACTGCCCACGTGTCCTGAATGACATAAGAACTGCTTCCACTAACATATTCCTCTCGCATTTACTCAGCCCTTCTTGCACATTAAGGTATTAATGGCATCAGTAGACCACCCTTGTATATTCACATAGAGGATATATATAATCTGCACGCACAGTAATTCACAGAATCACAGAATATGCTGATTTGGAAGGGACCCACAAGGATCATAGATTCCAACTCCTGGCCCTGCACAGGACATCCCAACCATCACACCTTGTGCCTGAGAGTATTGTCCAAACACCTCTTGAACTCTGTCAGGCTTGGTACCATGACCACTTCCCTGGGGAGCCAGTTCCTGTGCCCTGTTCCATGCTCTGGGTGAAGAATCTTCTCGTGATATCCAACCTAAACCTCTCCTGACACGACTTCAGGCCATTCCCTCGAGTTCTGTCACTGGTCACCATAGAGAAGAGATCAGTGTCTGCCCCTCTTCTTCCCCTCACAAGAAAGCTGTACCCTGCTGTGTGCTGAGTGAGGTCTCTCCTCATTCTCTTCTCCAGTTGTACAGACCAAGGGGCCTCAGCAGCTCCTCACACAGCTTCCCCTCAAAGCCCTTCCCCATCCTGCCTGCCCTCCTACAGGCACCCTACTATTACTTTGCAGATGAAGTCTCACAAAAGATGAAAAAATACCTAAGTCATTTCATATCCACTCAGCCTGCCAGAACTCTCCATGTGGAATCCTGATGACAAAGTTCGGCAAGAACAACACAGCCCTCTTTGCCCAGTGCCAGTACAAACTACAGCACTTATGAACTCGAGTGAGAAAAGGCAGGCACAGCCTGGCTGGGGTTAAGGTTTAGTGTCTCCTTCAAGGAGTATCATCCTTACAGCTCTAAGTGCTATTGGGAGCTCAGGCATAGCAAGACCTCGTAGGGGACAAGCGCAGGTAGCGGGGCAGCAATCCCACTGCTTGCCATGCCCTGGCCAGTCAGACTGCTCTGCTGTGTGTCCACAGAGAGAATGCTGGGCCATGAGCCAAACTGCACTGCCAGCATGAGCATGCAGGCAAGGGTGGCTTCTTGCAGTGTGAGACAGTGCCCTCTACACCTGGGGCTTGCATGGAGCTGAGAGGAACTGAACTGCACTTCCCTGAAATGTCATTTGCAAAGGAGGACTGAAATCTGAAGGCAGAATCCATCCTTGCACACTGAAAACTTTCTTTCAGATTCTTGTAGCATCTACTACCTTGCCAGTGACACTAAGTGAAAAGAGATAAATAACATCAGATCCTTATTGGTGGAAAAGAAAGAAACTTCTTTCTCTTGAAGAACACAGCACCAAAAATAGACAGTCATAAGGTTTTTCCTTTTTCATATGAAACAGAACTTAGTGGCCTCCATCCCCAGTCCCTTCATCCCCACCTGCAGAAACCACTAGATGATTTTCATTAAAGAAAGGCAGTTAAAACCAGCTGCTCCCTTAAGTTGTACATAATCTCTCATACAAAAATAGACCAGCAGTATTCTAGTTTAGAAGTGTAATATAATGTTATGTGCTTGATCATCATTGCCCATAATCTACATGCTGTGAATAGTCTCTCAATAGAATAGATGTTTTCCTTTAAATGAGGACATTACTTCTATTATCTCTTTAGTGCACTTCCTAGTACAGAAATTTACTGTTTCAGTTATTTAGGATATAAACACTAACAGTGTGTTGAATTCAGTGATGCACTACTGTACTCATTATCCCTGCTAAGCCTAGAAAGCAGCACCATCACCGAAGGTTACTTTCACCTAACCCCTAGGCAGGGGTCTCATTTGGGTGATCACAAACTGCATGAATTGCCCTTCTGAAGATTAATCCAATCCAGCTGCAATCACTACAAGATGCCTCAGAGGAAGATTTCTGAAACCAGTAATGCACAGAGATAAGATAAATTTGCCTTCAACAGGACATCAGGTTCAAGACTGGGCTAAGTCTAAAATCAAAAGGATAAATATCACTCACAGTCTTTGCTACTACAATCAATTACAGAAAGTAAGAATAACAAAAATATATCTATTTAAAACATTCCATCCTTTTTCAAGTTTTTGTTATGTTCAGAGCTATAACGATTTTGCTGGCAGCAGTACCACAATTTAGGTCCAATCTCAGGATGAGGTCTCTCTTTTTAAAAACCTCTGATGCACACTTTATTTTGCTCAATTCTTTATAAATTCAGTCTGCCTTGGTCCCTTCTGCAGCTAACTGACTAGAAGCAGCAAACAAATGTTTGTGCACATTGCAACATGTGGTTTGAATGCAAAGTTCATTTCCTAGCTTCTCCCATCAAGGACAGAAGAATTCTTTAATAGTCTTTTATAATCTGCCTTGCTTCTTTCTGACTGAGATGCCCACCCTGGGCTGCTTTTGGCTGAGATAGCGTTGGTTTTCTTCACTGCTGCTGGTATGGGGCTGTGGGGTTTCAGCTACTGCTGAGCAGTTCTTACACCGAGTCAGGGCCTTTTCCACTCTATCCCACCAACCATATTTCTGGCATCACCTTATGGTGATGAACTTGATTTTGATGATATGCTGGCTTAGGGAAAAGTTTGCATTTATTGCTTTCTCCTCAAGTGCTGATGTTGATTAAAGACAAAATCAGATTTGAGAGGACAAGAGGATGGAGCTAGGTGGCAAACGACTATCTGTCATCTACCCCACACAGCCCACATTGAAATGCAACTCTTCAGGCTAACACTTTACTTTCCTAGCCAATCTTTCCAACTTTTCCAAGCTCTGAGGAATGGTAAAAGGAGTACAGCTTCATTTATTATAAAGGGATGTGCTATTCCTACTGACTGTCCATTTTCAAACCTGAAGGAGACAGATGTACGCAATTCTGTAAGCAATTGCTCTGCTCTCCTTTGTGCTTCGCCCTTCCGTGCTCTCCCTGGGCACACTTCTCCTCCTCCTTGCTGATTAAGTGCCAGCAGAAAGAAAATTCTAGGCTGAGCCTCCCCTATTATTCCCTGTCAGGCAGCAGAACGCTGGGAAAGCCCTGCTCAGAGCTGACCCCTGGGAGGGCAGCAGCTCCTGGGCACACCTGAGAGCTTCCAGCACTTCTGCACTCAGACCCCAGTAAATCTCTTGTATTTCAGCAGAGATGCACAGATAGAGGCGAAAGACTCCCTGACTTGGAATATCCGATTCAAAGCATGGAGATACTTTGGTTTAACCAACACAACAGTTACTGAAGGCAACGTGAGGGATTTTCTCCAGCATCCACCTTAGAACAGGTCAGATACTCCCTGTCCAGTATCCAAGCAAACCAACCCCAAGACACTAAATGCAGTTTCTGTGGCTTTTTCCTTTACAAGCAGCAGAGAAAGAACAGAACATGAAGCCTCATGGCAAGTCATGAAGTCCTTGTAAACTCCCCAGCTCCAGTCCAAACGCCGTCAAAGTAATAGTGGGTTTTGGAGCTGGCGTTTGGGTTTTTTTGTTTGTTTCGAGTTTTCTAACAGAATCTTATGAAAAAGAGTTAGAGTGCATATCTTCTATTCCCAGCCCCAAAATGGATCAAACTCTGGAATAATTTTGTTAAATGCCTGTTTCCTTTTAAGGGACAGTGAATTTCTAAATAAAATCCATCCCAGAAACACAAGAAAAGATTAGGAATTTTTGTGTACTTGAAGGGATAGCTAGCATAAAGAACACAGAAAAAATTATTTTCAATTTGCTTTTTTATGTTAACCAACCTGCTCAACACCTGACACTATCTCTTGTCACACAAGCACCGTATTTTCCTATGAAGGAATAACAACTGCAGCTCCATGAAAATGCAAACTTTGAAGAGCAGTCAGTTTTAAAGACAATATAAGGAAAGAATGAAGTGCAATCCCAATAGAAGAGAGCTACCACTTAGTATCTGTATTGACTATCCATGTTTGCAATGCACACTTAGGCTCATTTGGCACAAAATGGTACAATAATTACACCATGGTCCCACAAAACTCAAAGTCACAGTTCTCACCACTAAAAACACGTCATTTCCATTCTAGTCTAGCTCAAAAGATTTAGGTCTTCTGTTGTTAAAGTATTTTCAGTTATGTCAGAAAAGGACAGTGAATTCTCCTTGGTTTCCAGTTGACTATATATAAATATATACACACACACACACACACACACACATGTATAAAGTACTTTTTTGATAAAATCACTGTATGGCTGTTTATCTTCACTGATACACTAAACTGAGTTCCATTACTAAGAAAAAAGCTCTACAAAAATCTGTAGTACACAACCAGGGGATAAATGAGCTGTTGATAGCTTTGCTGAATTAATGAAAAGCCTTTTTCTTATTTTTACATTCTTAAATTAAGATTTAAAAAGTGACAAGAAATAAACCGTTGTTCATGACTTGATAAATAAACTGTGCTCTCAAGAAACAGCAGAAGTCACAGGTAATAAGCTTTCACAGTGCCATAACTGTTTAATTGGGAACTCTCAAAAAACCTGAATCAGCTGTCAACACAAACAAAACCTTAATTGTTTCTCTATACCTTGCTTCACAAGCTAGGAACACAGATACTCTATATTTTATGAAGGTCTCCAGGCACATATAAAGATTTCTGAGCACTAGCAGCTGTCAGCTCTTTAGTCACAAGGTGCTTCTTCACTGTAAATTCCATGTCACTTAGAAATAATGGTAATGTAAATTGTAACCTGTACAGTAGAATAAAAAGTTTAAACCATTATTTGGCTGAGAACTTGTTTATATTCTGAATGATGTTGCTCTTAATAGTTTTAGAAATGACAGAGATGCCAGCCTTTAACTCTGCATTTCTAATCCTACTAGGAGCACCATCAGTAGACCAATATGAATGACGTTGAGTACTGAGAAAAGAATACACCTAAAATGAAGAGCTTCCCCAAAAAACCAAATATTTTAAACTGAGAACCACATGAATTGAAAAAGCATATTCAAAAAATCCACATAAACTTCATGCCAAACTTAGAGAATAATGAAATTAAAATCATTTGAGCACTATAATTTTGGAGTAAAAGGTAAATATCTTACAATCAGGTATCAAGGGAAACAGATGAAGCTCTTTGAGAAGTTTACCTACTAACAACCATATTTTCATTTATTCACGAACTGCCTTCATTATATGGGAAGATCAGGAAACATCTGTATTTATTTGACTTAATTATAAAGTGCTTTCAGCTTTTCATTTTTAATCCTAGTTAAATAATTAGTTATTTTCATCGGTCAGTCAGTTGTGGTGTTTATTATGAATGGATCAGTTGGCACCAATCCAGATCACTACTGGTCCTGAACTCTGCTACAGATGAAATACACACCCTTAATACAGGATTTCTTTCATTCTACCAATGACTGTTGTTTGCACACTGCACAAAGAAATGCAGTGAATTGCCCTGCTGGCACATCCAGCGGCTGCGGGGCTATGGCAACAGCACTGCAGATCCACCAGCTCCATTGCTGAAACTCACTGGTCTTGCCAGGCATCTGAGGAACTGGGGAAGGAAGAAATATGACCTGGTCCCATGCACCTCTTTTCCTTCCCTACCTTGTGGTGTTTTCCACACACTCACAACATGCTGCTAATTCTGATTTTCTTTTCCTGGTCCCTGTGTACCCAAGTTGAACACCGTGATTTCAGCCTGCTGCACCTGGCAGTGCTGCTGGCAGGCGCAGGCTGTTCCAAGGTTCTCTTCCCACCTCAGCACCACAACTCCCCTTGGTTAATGCAAACCATTTCTCTATTTCATCTACACTTCTCTCTGTTCCAGTGGTTTAGAATTTTAGTACAAGTGTATTAATTCAGACTACTTTTCCCTTCTTCAATGATCAGAGAAGATTTATGTTATGTGGTAAATAAACAGGTTATAGATTCTGTTTATTCAAACTTTTTGCTGTTTGAAACTACGTCTTTGTTTTACAAAACTCCATTGGAACAATAGGGCCAGTTGTTGTATGCCAAAGAGCAAGTGTATGCCAGTGTGCCAAAGAGCAAGTCAAGCTCCTACCATCACTTTGCATTGAGTTTAACAGGTGGCAGTGTGAGATCCTCTGAAGAGGAATTATCAAGGTATCTCAGTTAGAACAACAATTTTGTCAAATAATCTTTTATGTATGGGAAAATGTTCACCCTGATTTTCACAAACTGACTTTAAAAAGAAATTATTTTCCCCCACTAGACCAAATATTCTACAAGAACCAGTTGTAATTAAAAAAATACTGCACTTGTCTGTCACTTAGTTCTGCATTAAAAAATTTTCAGCCTAACCCCAAAATCTTTGTGAGGCATTATTTTTAAGAGATAATATAGCAAATACTACAAAACCAGGCCAAAATTCAGTTGGTTTGAAAGAGAGTTACTGTGTAGGCTGTGTTATCTGACTATTTTTAACACACACGTCATCTCAATTGCTAAGTGCCTTTACTTGCTTCGTAAGTGCCTTGCAGATCAGGTGAAATGATAAACTCACATCTCACTGATAAAGGTCAAGTATGCCTAGGCATCATATGATTACATTTTTTTTTTTTAATTTTTCATCATCATTATTATTTTTGAGTTTGCAGACTCCAATTAAAGGACTCTTCGGATTTAACAAGAGAGAGATTAGATTGGATTATTCATTAATCTTCCCACCAGTTCACATTTTTTAGCCTACCAACATTTTGCAAAGAAGCATTTTAGGCTAGTTCATGTAATTCCCTTTGGTTATATGGGAGTCACAGGCAGTTCTCTACCTAAAATCAGGGTTTCTTTGAAAGGGAGTATGGAGTATGTAAGGACAGCACTGGAGAATACGGATGGGAAAAAACCCGCTCCTCTCTGCTGCTTACAGGATGCCTTGGATGAGAGCTTGTCCATGCTGCTCCCAGACTCTCTACCCATGACGTGAATACTGGCAGCAGCGCTATCTGGTACTGTTGGACAGCTCTTGCCTGTGGCCTTGCAGTCACTGTCTTATGAGAAAAAACTGTGTTCTTAATTACCGGTGTGATAGGGCACATGAGCTAAGCTGGCTGGTGGCTTCAGGTGGCTTAAGCCACCATGACAGGCTCTGGATACTCACAGATTTATCCATCACTTTCAGACTGACAAACTCTGATTCGGCTAAGCATATTAAAGCTTGCCAGAACCTCTATTTAAATTTCAGATTTGTGGTTCTCAAAGGCATTTGCTTGTTCTATTTTCTTTTTTGTTATCGCTCTAAAGACTTCAGAACAGAGAATACACATACATGTCACAAAACTACCCTTGGACTGAAGTTCTTCTACAACTTATTTTTGCTATGGGAACTGAACACAGGGTAATTTTTATAGGGCTTTGGGGTCTTTTTTTACATAGTTTTGTTTGTTTGTTTGTTTTAAACTGGGAATTTGGTGAACAATGCACATGGATATAAAATCAAAGAGAGAGCCATTTTGCCCTTGAACAAGAAAGCCTGAGGAAATCAAAAAACGTGAACAATACAAAAGTTTCCAAGAATTTCTGACCTGGAAAGTCAAAGCAGAAATCTGTAATTAAAATAATAACACATGTACAGTTGAGATTAGCTGTGGTCCTCCCAAGTCATTTTAGGGATAACTTTAAGAAGTCCAAGGCAGGAACCCCAAATCAAGCCATTCAAAGACAAATATGTTCTCTGCAGGGGGAAAAGATACTTCTTTATTTTAAAGCATTTTTGGTAAAAATCAAGCACTGAACTAATGATATTCCTGTTGACCCTTCTTAATATTACTTATATGTAAGAAAGTGTTTGAAAATGAGCTTGGAAGTGAAGTTGCTTTCCAAATGAAATGCAGGATAACACGCACAGAAAGCACAGACCGTAAGCCTTGAGGAAGTGCTCACCCAGGTAAACACTGCCCTGCCCACATGCACATCAGAACTGCCAGGGGGGGTTTGCAGGCTGGGGCTGCAGTGTCCGTGCCTCCACCTCACAGGGCTCCCTGGACCAGTCACATCCAGCCAGAATTAGTAAAGCCTGACTTGAGTGCACTGGTAGCAGAAAATCTGTGAACAGGAAACTGGAACAGGCTCCATGAGGCTTGTGGTCTCTTCCAACTAACCCACTGGAGCTATAGGAAAATGAGAAAAACACTACCATTTTGTTACCATTTTACCTAAAATTATGGGGTTTAATTTTTGACCTATTTAACAAATACTTGCCTCTTCCGAGTCCCACTGCAGGCACAGCACACAGCAAATGGGTAATACTGCTAAAAATTTCTTTCCATTGCAGACTAATACCACTGGGATTTTTGGGTTTGTTTGTTTTGGTTTTTTTTTTTTTTTTTTTTTTTTTTTTTTTTTTTTTGGGGTTTTTTTAAGTCAGCTTTTAACATTCCTGTTATCAGGAAATGCCCTTTTTAGAGGGGAAAAAGAAACCTACACCAGCCTTCTCTTATGAATGCCTTGAGCCTTCAAAATTAGCAGTGAGAATCCTGTGGATACTGTACACTCCCATCTTAAGAGCTGATGTGGCACTGTATAGTTTTGGTATTAAGTACTGTCAAGGTTCCTTTCAAGCAAAGAACTATTTATCTACTTAACACAGAACATAACCAACTTTTGTAAGTTTCATATATTACATTTATTCCAAAATGCTTGGCATTATTAATCCTTTTTATATTGTTAATATAAAGATTCTGCTTCAAAACCCCAGAAAGTTTATTTTTTTCCTTTCTTTTCTGCATTGCATGCACTGATGAACTAGCCTGCTCAGCAAGCATTTAACAGATTAGACACTTGAACATGGTTTCAGGCAATGCTCTCTCATGTTTCTGCGTATTGCCTGATAAACACTTCAAAGTAAACCGCTCATAAATATGAAATGAAAAGCCAAGAAGTCGTTATGCACAGCTTTGAGATACAAATCTCTTTATTCCCCTCTGAAGTGGAATTTGATTGACATAATGAGTCATAGATCCTGTCCAGGGACACACTGCCTTATCCCCTTTTCCTCAGGAGACAGGGAGTCTTTAAAGAAATCCACTTCAGAACTTTCTGATAGACAGCTACAGGAAAGTTGAACACTACACAAATGTATAATTTTCTATTAATACCTACCTTAACAACTGTGACACATGTCAAAAATTGACTCCAAAGCCATGAAAAGGCCCCAGCATCTAACCCTGTTAAAGGAGGCCAAATACAAGATGTCCATTTTATCTCATTATCACGGACGTGGCAACACAGGACCACAAAGGAGAGTTCCTAGAGCCACAAGAGCTGGTGCCAAGCTGGGCACTGTCCTGTGCTCATCCCCTCTGTGAGCCTGGGCAGCAGCAGCTCCATCCCCACCCAGGCAGGAACAGATGTTTCCTGGTGGAGCTTCACAAGGAAGAGGTGAGCCCTTTTGGCTTGGGCTACTCCACCTCGGAGCCTGGCACCTTCCCTTCCCTTGGGTATTGGCACAAGGAGCTCCAGCAGAACTGCCCCTCCTGCACCGGTGGCACAGAGCCCCTCCTGCCCGGCTCTGCCTGCTGGACACGCCACACCCTGGGGCCAGAGGAGAGCAGAGGGGGCTGCCAGGGATACTCCCACCCCGAGGAATTCCACATTGCTATGACCCTCATTAGAAGGCAGATTTATCAGGTACAGACCCCCACAGTCATTTCCTACAGTTCACAGGTCCGTGCTGTGAAGGAAATTAAGACTTTCATGTGAGAAGGAGCAGTTAAAACCATCTAGCCTGAAAAAGCTCTGAAATGCTCATTTGGATATTGCTGTTAATAAATGATACCCATATGAAAATGACAAAAACTATGTAATTGTTGGTCATTGCTATTCCACAAAATGTCTATTCCAATAAAAGTCGAGCTTTAAGCCACCACAGTGAAACTGCTGATCAGTAGCACCATAAACAAAATTATGGTGCAATAAATTGCTACCCTACAATGTTATATTCACAATGTTATATTCACAACCTCCATTTGTAATATTTGTGGAGGTTTTTAGAAGGAATCCAGAAAATATCTGCTAAATTAGGATGCAACTTCTGGCACTTTATTTGCTAGCCATGCTGTATGCATTAAATTATACATCGTTACTGGCTTTTGTTAGTCTCTACTCCCTATGTAATAATCATACATAAAGTATACAAGATCCACCACTCACAACTTGGCTTTCTTTTGTTAGTGGAAGTGCTATTATTAGTGTTATACATGAGCCATTCACATGATTTATACAACAATACATACATCATTAAGATTTAAAAGGCAACAGTAAAAAATTAGCTTAATTTGTGGTGATCAAAATGCACTCAATTTTTTTTTTTTATTTTGCCAATAAAAATGAAAGGCTAATATCTATAAAATGCACACAGTAAAACAATGAAATGGAGAGAAGACTAAATATTAAAAGAGCTGAATTCATATTACATGTAAATAATGAAACATTAAAGTCTAATTTCGCAGCAAAAGGCTGAAAGGGAGATTTAGAAGCTTAAGATGATGAAAAAGTCACAATATGGTATTGCCCTCCATCTACAAAGAACATCGCTGCCTCTTCTCAATCCTCAGTCACTGAGATTACTCAGACATTATTTTTCCCTCTGAAATGTTTCTTGTTAAAAGCTTTTACTGTTGTTACTTATTGTCTGCAAATTGCAAACACATTTTGACCCTGCTATATTGCAAGCACTCTTCCTTCTCAGACACCTTAATGGACTGCACTGGCTTCTCTAATCACTCATAAGCAGTGAAGATTTACATCAAAATACAAAAACATGAATTGCAACAAATATCGAGCAAAATGGGCAAATGCTTGAAAAAGCCCAGAACTAAATCAAAGCTTATGACTATAAACAGGCATTCTCCCATTTTACAATTTTTGATTATGGATTGCCCCATGTAAATTACAAATTTTTGCCCAAACTGCAACTGTAACTATTATGAATATTTGTGAAGAATCATTACCATACACAGAACTAAGGAGTTATGGCCATGTACCCTGGCACCTATCTGAAAAAACTGTCACACCCAAATATTAATTTTAACACATGTATTATTCCAGTGTAGTGTTGATGCATTGCCAAACGAAAGGCAAATAAGGCACCTGAAATATTCTGAATTACTCAGTCTTCACAAGACCTTCTGCAGCCCTCACAATTCCTACACAATTAATATTACACATATGAGTAAAGTTACTTCAAAAATGAACTTGAGCCTAAAATAAGTACTTTTTTTGATAACTATCTTAGAATAAAGCATGTTTCTATAAACTAATGTTATTTTAAGAGATTACACCACAGTTACTGAGCTTTCATTACAAGATGTGAAATGTTTGGATAGGGCTTTGTCTTGGTTTTGAAAGACAGGTGTCTATTGAGGAAGGCAGAAGCCCCCTTTGGACTGAAAATATAACTCCCTCCCCTCCGAATTACTATAATTTTGAAATTAAGGGGCTTTCAGGCCAGGATATGAGGAATAACAGTTCTTTACTAATATATATATATATCAAGGCAAACAAAACAACAACAACTATGACAGTAACAGCAAACAGAACAGAACCCAGTGACCCCTTCCCGGCTGTCAGACCCTGTCCCCTTCGGTGCAGTTCCGCTCACGGCCGGCAGGGGCGCTGGCGGCTCCCGGCGAGCAGGGCGGGTGCGATGGTTCCCCCGCGGCTGCAGGGGGCGCTCCGGAGCGAGCTTGGGGAGTACGCGGCAATGGTGGACACGAGCCGGGAAGGGATGGGAGAAAACTCACAAAACTCCTGGACGGCCGATCCTGGTGCCCCAGCAGAACTCTCTCGGGACCGGCAGCTGGAACAGCAGGGATGCACACAAAAATCCCAGNGATTACACCACAGTTACTGAGCTTTCATTACAAGATGTGAAATGTTTGGATAGGGCTTCAAGCAGCACTAGGTATTCTGATGAGGTGAACAAGCACAACTGCTAGTCACACCCTTGGTTCTGTCAGTCACTTCAGCACACTGAAACCAAGTTGTCTCTGGGATAAGAGCTCCTCAGAGATCTGCACTTGCTGCTTGACCTGCAGCTGAAAGGCAAGTGCTTTGCTCACTAGATCTATTCACCCTTTGACTTCATTCATTCACTGGCTAATATAAATACATCGTTAAAGTGATGTATTTTGGCAAGAATGCTAAATTCTTGAAGCTTCTAGAATGACTGTCCATGGAGGTTCCAAAACATAATGCGTTATCTATCAATTGCAGTTAGAAATCTGGCAGGGGCCACTAAGTTGCTGTTCCTTTTTCCCTCTTCAAACCCTCTCCAAGAATAACCTTTTCTTGCTGCACCACAGTTTCATGTAACACAGACACTAAAACAATCATCCTCTCTATCCATTTTTATTCAGTCTTTCTGCTGGAAGCCTGTTCAACAAATCATCATATTTCCATTTCTTTTCTTTGCTTCCCACGTTTGACATCAACACAACAGCTGAAACAACAGCTTACTGTTCTCCTAAAGGAACAAGACTTCCCTTAAACACTGCAGGAGTTAGACAACCTCAAAGAGAGGAAGAAACCCCGGAACATTTTGCACACACTGCTGAATGCAAGTTCTTCCCTCCATTGCTGGACAGAAACAACAAATACTTTAAAATGTCTAAGATGTCAGTGTGTAACAAGGAGTCTGGAAAGCATTCTGACAAAAACAATGGGAATCTGACCTGACAGTCCATTGCCTTTACATGAAAAATGCCATCTTTTTTTCCTTCTGTATTTCAGATCTAATATATCTTGGCATCTTCTGATCCAAGTATGGCACTCTGATGAAAACACTGGACAAAGCAAGTGTCCAAACTAGAACAGGAAGCTCCCTTCCAATCATGTTGTAAATTTTCTTCATTTGTAACCAGATAGAGAATATATATAGTCAGTTTTGTAAATTAGGGTTGCATTAATCAAACAAGTTACCCCATAGCTGGACGTAATGGGGTGAATGAACCCAAAATTTGGCAACATCTATAATGGCTTCCTTCCCTGCTGAAGTCTCATGCTGAGAAAAGAAGGAATACCTTTACAAGTATTATAATCAATTCTAGCTTTGCATGCTGGAACAGCTATAAGTGTAAGAGATAGCCCCTGTCTGATAGTTCTCTCATCTCAGTTGCCTTAAGCTTCACCAGTTTTCCAAAAACCAAAAATATACGCAAAAAATGCCACTAAACCCCACAGAACTCTGCAAAATATGCAAAGGGGAACATTCCACTTTTGAAGGTGCTGTTAATGCTGACGTTCATTGCCAGTGCACACAGAACAGCTGCAGCTTAGTCCTGAGAAATGAGCAAGAGTATTTTCAACTCATGCATATGCTTATATTTACAAACAAATTCTTCCCATGTATGCCAATTGCTAAAAATTATTAACTTAGCTAAAAATTTCTGATAAAAAGTCAAACATTCAACAATGTTGTAAGTCCAACCTTATTTGAAAGTTGGCAACCAAATGGAAGGATATCTTTGAAGTCAAACCAAAAAAAGCCAGTAGAATATAGATAACTGTATACATTTCTTTGATTGCCATTTTCAACAGTGACACCCATATTCTAGCCCCTCAGCTCAGGAAACAGTTAGTTTTGGACACAAGAAGCTTCCCTGGAGGAGCTGCACTGCATAGCTGTCTCAGCAATGGCCAACAACAACCTGAGCTCCACGTCACTCAAAGGCGGCCTTCTGACAGCCTGCATTTCAGTGATGGAAAGCATGATCTCTCCTACATAGTATGCACTGCACTATGCATTTAGTCCTTGGAGAGCTTTCAGAATGAAAAGACCATAATTATTACTACCATCATTATTATTAATGAAAAATACACATGTAAAATTAGGTTTCGAACACAGTGTTTTATAGCCCCTATTTGTCTCTGTGGACACACGCCATAATGGCTTTAACAGACCTTTAACACTCACTGACTAATTAATCTTTACACTCAGGACCCAGCACTGAGTTTTATTCAGTAAGGAGCAGAAAATAGCATCTGTGGATTGGGCTTGCAAGGTCCACTGCATGAATAAATTGACAGGCTACACGAAGAGTTGGCATTAAACAGCTCCTCTCCTCCCTCAGTAGTCCTGTAAGAGCCTTCACCAGCCACTGAAGCTTCTCTTCACAAACTCCTCACATACAATTTATTTTTATTTCCTGAAGTGACTCTTTTCAACCTTACAGGGACTCAGTCTTCCATATACTTTGACGCTGATAGAAAAAAATATTACAGGGACTAGATATCACTTTAAAATAGAACTGCATTTCTGACACAACCAAAGTATGCACCAGCAAATTCAGCTTGACTATGGAGAGCACAAATGAACCATACAAATTAATAGACCTCAGCAATTTGTCAGAAAATCCTTTAGGCTTCCATTTCCAACTCAGACATGTTCTAAATATGAAAAAGCACAGGGAAAATATTCTGCAAAAAGAAAGCACAAAGAGAAAATACACCACACAATTTCTTAATAGAATAAATTCAATCTTTTCTCCTCTTAAAAGGATTTTAAAGATATTGTAAAAGAATAAGCATATAGGGATAAATTTCCCTCACCTCATTTGCATGATACCGTTATAGTCAATACAGCCTACCCAGAGTCCTGCCTTACTTTAGCTGTAAAGCCAGGAAACCAGAACACCATCTTCAGTTACAAAAAATAAAGTATTATGTGTTTACTAGTCAAGCCTCAGTGGTAGAGATTTCATCAAGATGAAATTACCGAGTATTCTGATTTTTTTCCTACTATAGGTAAACCCTGGTAACACTAGGAAATTCCAGATTATGATATCTGTTTCATTCCATGAAGCTAACTTCAAGAATAGCTTACTCCATTTCTTCTATAGGTAAAATTACATTAGGAAACCAGCCCTGTGAGCTGCAGCACAGTGAGCAGCAATGATAGTACAGCACTCATTTTGAGAGTCAAAAATAACCTCCCTAGGCTGTTGCTTTAGCAAGGAAGGTCACAGATCAGTTACAGTGTATTTCTTACAACAAAGCATTTATTTCTCTGTATGCCTGTAGAGATAATACTTGTCAGATTAGCTCTTTTCCTTTGGAATTCCTAACCACTGGTTTAGTGAGTCTATGTTTCCCAGCAGAGGGCTATTAATTAAAGTCCAGTAGGACTCAAATCTGAGCTTATTAACAGTTGGATGGACCCAAGTAAAAACACATCTGCTCCCACACCTCAGTCTCCTCTCCTTACTCCCCTTGTTTTTTCTCACTTGTTGAAGCACATTTTCAGTTTCCCACCATAAATTCCATGAAATCCTCCCTTTCAATGAGCCATATTCTACTCTCAAGACACCTCTAAGTGATTTCTCGAGCCAAAAAAAAGGACAGGGAGGTGAATCAACTAGGAAGCAAAATCCTCATCTGCCAGCATTTGATCAGTTACAGCTTCTGGTTTTATCTCCCCAAACATTTTCCCATTACAAAAAAAAAAAGAAAAAAAAAAAAGAAGGTTTGTAATGCTCTATGTACCAGTACATGGAAAAAGAAAAGACTTCAGAATTTAATAGGATTTTATAGGGACTCAGCTTTGTGAATTACACCCATATAAAAAAAAATCTAAAGTAATTTCTATTTGATTTGAATCCATTTACGTATGACAATATCTGCTATAACCTGACAGGAACAGTCCAGCTGAAATTGCAAGGACGTGAAACCGGGAGCTGGCTCCCTTCCCATTTAACCTGCAATCCTTTCAAGTGGGGGAGGAAAGTTACCAAGCACTGTATAAACCTTCCCTCCTGCTTTAGAATTAAAAGAAAACCTGGCATGCAAAAGTATCCATTAGATTAGTTTTTACTCAGATTAACCATTACTCAAAGGTCACGTTTCGGCTAAATTCCGAACCAGCCGCACGTTACGCATCCATTTTAAAGGCAGCATGATGTAGAAACAGTCATTTTGTGAACAGCTACATCACATTCATCAGGACTGAAACAGCCCTTGCCTTGTGCATCAAAAAACTGTAAACACAAGGAAAACACAATTCCAGCATGAGAAACGCTGGAGAAAAGCAGCTACGTAATTCCAGTCTCCTGGTCCAGTTCAGCAGAAACATAAAAAATGAGCCACAACATAGCACTTATATGATACCACATATCATGAAGGGGATGGTTCAAGACAGAAAAGGGAGGGAGGTCAGTATTAAACCATAAACTTGACTTCTGCACCCTCCTATGACAGCCTGACCTTCCCCAGGACAAAGTTTCCTGGCTACAGAAGAACAAGCTAATGGCTTCTGTGAACCCACAACTGTATTACACACAAGTCCCAACTGATGTAGGACTGGATCAGATGTGCCTTGACTCCTTCTGCTTCATGTACAAGAATTGAAAAGAGGCAGCAACCCTTGGACCTAAATTTGTTAATGGCACCTCCAAACTTAAAGAGTAAAAAGCTTTTTTTTTCAGGCTAGAAGAGAAATTAATGGTAAATTACAATATAACGGGCATGACAAAGAACTCTGACCTAGATTTTTTGGTTTGAAAAAAAAATCACCATCCAAAGTCACATAAAATGTGTTAGAACATATCCCCTTCATAGAGCAGTGCCATTAAAGTGATTACTTATTGGACATTTAGTTATTCAGAACATATTTCATTATTATTTGCAAGCACCTGAACAAATATTTGCCCCCCATCCTGTGACACCAGACCAGTTCTGTAGCTGAACATCATTTGCAGCCACGAGTGTTACATGGGAATGGGAGCCTGACTTCTCTTGGGACATGTGCATGGAGTTGCTGCCCTGGAATGCTTGACAGCCGGGATCTTTATAAACCTGAAGTATCTGTATGAATGTGTCTGGGTTAGAGTTTAACTGCACAAACCCCAAAAAGTTAAAAAGTGAAGGTTAAACTACTAAGTATACCTATACAAATGCCAATTTTTAGAAACGTAATAGCTTTACTTTGATGTAATGGCTATCAAGAATGAACTAATGAAACTGAAGTAAGGTCACTAAAATAATGAGTAAGAGTGTCCACAAAGTGAATTAATGCAGTTTAACTACTATTTTAAACCCCTATGATTTTTTTTCCTCAGTATCTTCATTTAGACACACTTATACTTTAATTTTCCTGGTGGCACTGATAATTACAAGCACTGTCTCCATGTAAAATGTTTCGACTTTTATGAACGTATTTTTGAATTAATTGGATTATGTAGGAATAGGGTTGTTTTGTTTAACCATGAATATTTCAAATTACCTGGATTTTAAAATACTTCTTGCATGCATTCTTTCTAAAGTTCCGTGAATTCTAAAGACTTTATCCTGTGCTGAAAAGTTACTTGAGGATAACTCATATTTTCTTGCTTTCTCAATATAAATGGATGGATAAGGAAACTCCTCTCCGCGGACAGATCAGGCTGGCCACCACACATATAATCCATGCATGCATATTTAGCCCATATTTCAGCTACATCATTCTTTGTGAACATACTGAAGTATCACACACAGATGAGATTTGTACTATTACCCTCCATGTTACAGATCAGAAGAGAGAAGGATTATTGACCAAAGGACAAAAACAAACTCAAACCCTGTATTTTCACTTTATGTTTTAAATCAAGGTTGGCTGCATAATTTTCTAAAAGGAATGTTTATTCAGAAAACCAGAAAATCATCTTGTTTCTGGTTTTTAAATTAATTTTTAATTAATGCAATGAAAGATTTACAGTGCTTAGAAGGATAGTATAATCTGAATAAGCCCATCTAGAAGACTTAGCTACTTAATTTTTTTTTGCTAAACACTATAAAAATTGCTCATGGGACTGCAAATTATACTGGTACAAGCAATCTAAGTTGTTATCAATAATAGTATTAGAAAGAATCAAGTGACCACAACAGCACACTGCAAACACATTTTTTCTTGTGCACTTCAACCATGAAGGAACTCATCGACTATTATGACAAAAATTCCTCTGATACAGACCAAGAGTGGCTGAAAATCTTGTGCCAGACCTTCCCAGTGTGAAGGGGGTCATATCCATGCCATAGTAAACATGGTCTCTTTTCTTTCCTCATAACAAGGAGACCTATGTGCTGCTCAGGGGCTGCACTTCACCTCTGGCCTTTTCCCAATGGAAAACTGATTTATTATTAGATCTCCTGGCACCACCGGACACTCACAAGTAAGAGAGTGCCATTGTCATGAAGACTGTGGTCAATTTTCAGAGTAATACTCAAAGAATCAAAAAAAATTCTGTCTCTGGAAAAGATCCTCCATAGTGAATCCTGTGAATCCATAGTGAATCCAACAAGGCAAAGTCTCCAAACATGCTCAGTCAAGTACTGTTGACATTTTTCTAGGAGACACCCTAGGGACATAAAAAGCCTGGATTCACAATGAAAGACGTGGTTATCACTGACTTCTGAGATGTTATTCAAACTTATAACTCAGAGTTAGATGACTCACTCCTAAAATTTTTTGCAAATTCAGCCCATATTTCGTCTTTCTCCCTTCTCCCATTTATTTCACAACTCATATCTAAGGTTTGAGAGCCCTCATTGTGCCTCCACTATTGTCTCTCTTGATGCCTACCTTTCCTATTTCTTTGACTGTCTTTTGTTCTCCCCAATCCAGCAGCTTCAGGCATCTTTATTAAATAAATTATATTAATAAAGCTGTCAAACTGCTTGAACAGGAGTAATTCCTATGTTAATAAAACCCAAGAAAAACATGTCTTTGACTTCACCTTCATATTTTTTAATTCTATTTTGTAACAAAAAATAAGGCACTCTAATCTTTACTTTTCTAAATTATTATTACGTTTCTGTGATGGATAAAGGCAATATGTATTTTCCAGAAACACCAGAAAATTAGATGGAAACAGGACACATGGAATTAACTGAAGTGGAACTCTCCCTTGTGATGGATGGCTTGAAGTTTCACTAATCAGAGAAGCTTGTAAAATAATTTCTGATTAGTTAAGAATACATGCTACACAGACAACAGAAAGGGAAGGAAAAAACCAACAGTGGAAATATTAGCTAATATAAATAAAAATGGATTACTAATCTAAGTGCAAAGATTTTTTTTGCCTTTTTCAGCTCACAATGTTATTCATGCCCCTGAGCAACTCACTTAATCTTTTTTCTCATGCACTTTGTAAAATGGGAATGAACCAACATAATTTATCCCACTGGCTAATATGTGAGTTAGACAAAAAAATAACAAAACCCAAACATCTCAATTATTTAAATAGGATTTGGTACATCAGAATGACATATATAATCTTAGCTTTTGTTCTCTTCAGGAAAAAAACCCATGAATTACTTAAAATCTATACATATTTCACTCTTAAGCATTTCACCATCTCTCTTCTTCCATTTCATATCACTTTTAGCTGCATAAAAGATGAAGCAGAGGCATTTCAAGTTGTTTTTCTTAGACTTTAAATCTCGGGTAACTTCTCATTTACCACCTTTCACCACAAATTAACATGCACATCAAGACAAGTTCATTATCATTTAGAGGCCTGTTAAATAGATGAAAAAAGAACTGCATTTTAACGTGCCCTGGATTATCTACTGGTATTCAGTACTGAATAATTTTATAGTTCATAATAATCAGTTTGCTTTTCTTCCTTTCTAATCAAAAAGTTCTGAAAGTAAAAATTGTTTTCTCAGTAAATAAATGCTCATTGTCAGAAAATACAATAACAGTTGCTTTCTGTATGTATAAAATAAATATAAAATGCAATTATATACATAAAACTATGGTATGTATATACATAACGCTATCTAGAAGAATAAATTATTACATTCTTATGGAAGAAATAAAGCCAAGCTCAGCACATGCATGTCCTGCTGACATGAAATTTCACTTCCCATTAGGAAAACAGCATTTGCTTTAACACAGCCCCAACACTAGAGAACTGTAAAGTGAGAAGAGAATTTAAATCCATGGGAAGTAGTGGTCGCCAAACAGACCCAAAATCATTGTAATCAAGCATTAATGATGTCATAACGAAAATGCTAAAAAAAAAGTGACAGCTTTTTACTGAGAACTCAGATGTACCATGGCTGGTATATCTATATAGCCCATTAATTACTAAGGGTTAATTATTAGAAGGAATAAGAATTAAAATAGGCAGTAGGCCCCACATCAGCATAGTGCCCATCACCTTCAAGCTCCAGTCTCTTGGAGTTCAGTCACGCACGTGACAAATACAGACTGTGGGGAAAAAGGAAAATTTAGGTGGGGAAATATGACACCACAAGCACAATTCCAAATCTATCCAGGGCTGTGCAAACACTGCCTGGTGTGTTCAGCACAGTCTAAGCAATGAATCAAGCACCACACACTGACTGCCTCCAGTAAACTCAGGTACCTCGGTATCCTTTTTTTTGTATCTCAGTATTATATTAATTTAGATAAGAGCTCATTCCTAAAGTTCTGGTAATGCTCTCTCTTCTTGCTGCTTTTCCCCAGAGTTGGCACCCTAAAGCCTACATTGACACCTTTTTTTCTTTAGCCTCTTTCAGCAGTTCCTGACCAGCCTTGTTCATCTTCTCTTTATCCTGGTAACTCTCTTCTGCGTCAATCCTCATATCTCAAAATTTGCTTTGCCTTTTCAACACAGAAGATACTGTCACTTCTATTAAATTCACTAGATTTATTTTTTTTCTGTGATTTTACAAGTCTTTATTCACCAGTATCATTCTGCACAGGTTAGAAGTCTTTAAGAAAGGTCCACTGAGATAAGAAAATCAGAAAAAATGATGTAATTGAATAGTGAATATAGAGGAAAAAAAAGGAAAAAAAACCACAAACGCATTCAAAATATTTTGCCAAGATTCTTGGAAAGAATTCATTGAGAGAAAAAAAAAATAGAAAATTTGACAGACACACTCTACCACCTGCATATCCAAAAATATCTACGGATTTCAGCAGAAATATAAAACTTCAAGCATAACAGTCTCCTTGACAGTAAGACAAGAAGCCACTTTCCACAAGTGCCCTCTCTCCCCTCATCTGCATTTCAGATTATGCCGTATGTTAATTTACAACCTGGAGTCATAAGAAATTTAAGATAGTCCGTACAAAAATGTTTTTAAGTGGAACAGGAGGCAGTTAAATGATAAGAAATCACAATTTGCCCTCTTATGCAACAGGGTCTACTTCTTCCTTTAGCTTCTCACCCTGCTAAAAGATTTCCTTTGGTTCTTTCACAGGGAGGTTTGTGGCTGCCAAAGACCAAGTGCAGGACCAAACCACAGAACTCTGTTCTTGGAGCTCCTGACTACAGAAAAATACCTTTCGCTAAAAATGCTGTAGGAAGGTAAAGTTTGTGCTGAGATTTAGCTCAACTTCAGCCTCTGTCTTGAAAGATGAAGTGATAAGGGCCTTTGAGATGCATCATCTCTGTAAGATGTTCTCTTACAAGAGCAAACAATAAATGAAGTACTTACTTTAGTAATCTTATTACACATGAACAAGATGAATTCAAGCCAAATAATTTGGCTTTTTTTTCAGGAATATTGCAGAGCATTAAGTAAATTACACTGCTGGACTAAATGTAGTAAACACATGAGGTACAATACATCTTATTTTTAAAAAAGCATATTTAGTATTCACTGACGCTACCAGTAACTTTGAGTCTGTTTCTTTGCTAAGTAGTCATACGACCTCTAGAGACATAGATTTTAATTTCTGTTTTGAAAACAGTACCATAAATGTGTCCAGGGGCTTAATTTATTCAATCGTTTGTGGAAATTTACTGTGCATTTCTGTAACAGCATTTTTTGATATGTGATCGTAACTCCTCTCTTGCAGCACTTCATTTCCATCACCTGAAGAGGATCTAAGGTAAATCTCTATCAGTCTGAGCCATTTATTTGTTTGTACATCCCTGGTGCAAACACAAGCAAACAAAAGTCTTTCCCATGCCTGGCAAATACACTAAGGACTGTATTTTCTCTACTATCTGGAATGGTCACTCCATCTTAACTAAATAGAAAGGTTGCCCAGGGAAGCTGTGGTTCCCTTCCACGGAAATTTCCAAGGCCAGGTTGGATGGAGTCTGAGCAACCTGGTCTGGTGGAAGGTGTCCCTGCCCATGGCAGGGGGCTTGGAATGAGATGGTTTTAATGTCCCCTCCAACCCAAACCATTCTATGAAAAGGATTATCAACCTCACCTGCTCCAACTATAGCTTAAACAATGAGGATACAAAAAACATGATGTTGGGGTAATTAAAATAATTTAAATTAAATTTAAATTAAATTAGAATTCAAAACAACAATATGATAAGAAAAATCATAATTTTCAGGGGAAAACTGAATCTAAATTAAATCCCTATTCTTCACTACTCCACAGATGAGCAAATGTATACTTCAGATGCAATAACTGAATCAGTACTCTTAATCAATATTTGTATATCTTACAACACAATATTACAACTGTAAAAATCACCTCTTAATTTCAGGTTTTTTATTCTGTCAAGTCATTCTATTTATTCCAAGTTCTTCCTATGCCCTCTTATTCTACAGATCATCGCCACGTTTTGAAATGTCAAAGTTTCTGTTTTATAAATATCACATCTGTATGGTTAAGAGGATAAGTTGCCACACTTCTGAAACAGTTTTTGGTATACATTTCCTTAAACTGGATACTAAAATCCTCAGGAGTAAAAGAGATACTGGAGAAAAACTAGATACATTCTATTCCATTATGTTTTTGCAAGCTGTAGACATAATGACAAAAGAGAGAGATCAACAAAAAATCCACTCTAAAACAATACTTCAGAGGAATTTTGTTAACAGGGACTGTTCTGCTAGTGTAGTGATGGCCACAAAAACCACCACACAGCAAACCCCCTGTGGCACAGATACACTGGGACCAAGGTGTAACATTGTTATGCTGTCCAAAAAATGAAGGAAGAACATTAATTTAAGAAACTGAAATTAAGATGGAGGAGTCTGTCGTGCAATTACAGCTTATAAGAGTTACAAACCCGACATATAAACATAAAATGCAAAGCCGACATATTTGATAACCGCAAAGGCAGCTTATTCCAAATACACTCTCAATTACAGTCATTCTGCATTACACAAAACGGAAAAACATGTTCAGGGAAGTGCAGTATCACAATGCTCATCTCAGTTTCTATGCTGTCTGCCTTCCCAGCTCCCGCCTGGGCTGGGAAGAGAAGGCAGTTTCGCCCCTTCCAGCAGTGCCTCCCACTTCCCACCCCTGCCCCAACACAGGAACATGGAACACGTCGCAGCAGCTTTTTGTGCTCTGAAGCCGAACATCACCACAGAAGTTCAAGGTTTTCTTTGAGGGTGAATTCTAAAAATGCAGCTGAGGCTCACCTGTGTGGCACCATCTCTCAAAACCTCTCAAAACCAACCAGCTGTGGGCAGTGGCCTCTTTCAAACAGACCTTACACCAGCACCTCATTTGCGTTGCTTTGTGGCAGCTGCCCCAGAGCCAGCACGGCACAGTGACAAAAGCTTCATTACGCTTTGTTAATAGGAAAAACAAGCACAAAGGTTCATTTTACTTCAGAAACGGTAAAGAAACAGGCAAACACAGATGAGAGATTGTTGCACTGAGTCAACAAGAGAGACTCACATAACTGAAGTGCTGAAGACATCTAAACCCACAATCTGTTGTGTACACAGTGATTTCAGAAAGCAAATAACATTTCATTTTTCTGTGCTGTGTTCTCGTTGAATCGTCCACATTTGAACAATCCTAAATATAAGTGCAGGATTTTGGTCCATATATAATACTAGGTAATATATACTTCTAAGTCGCTCAAATTTAATGTTCTTTCTACTGATTAGACTTCTGCTGGATCTGTAGGCAGTCTTATAAACCACTTTAACCTTATTTTAATTTTTCATTATGAAAACTGTAAGTATTCATTAACTTTGGAAGACATGGCATTACAGCTGTGATATATCATTCCTCACATTATTAACCATCTACTTTATAAGTTCAGTGCTTGAAGCACATACTGGTAATAATGCCTTACGAGTTTTATTTTTGTAAGAATTTAGAAACGAACCTAATAGGAGCACACACAGTTGCCTAGTCATACACAAAATTTTATTTCCTGTAATGACTTTAATATTAGTGTCAAAATATATTTGCAGCAAGTTTAGCAGACACGCTAGAAACTAAAACCCAACCCCCAAAAAGAGAAACTATGTGACTAATACTACTCTTTCTGCCACCCTAACTCTTTGGTAAGATTACCTAAGCAAGAATGAAGTCCACATAAACACTTTTTGTGCAGTAAACTTTCAGCACATTGTGAATAATTTTAGTCAAAGGTAATACTTTCCCCACAGAGACTAAGCACCATTTTAGCTTTTCTTCAATATCACTCAAATGTCTATCTTAGGGACAGAAAAACTTCAAAAGAAAATCAGATATTGCTATGAAATCAAAATGACTACCATCTCTAAAAAGTTTTTTTGGTACTCTAACTACATGTGAAATATTAATATTATATTTATAATATTTAATATGCCATCTTAAACTGCCATCCTTAAAACACAAAAGTACTCTACCAGAAGTAATTTTAAAAAGTGAGTATACAGTTCTAGACCAGCTACCACAGAGTGGCCATTTGCTTGAAGGAATAACATTTATGCAATTTGTCCTACATGATGGTCTTTTTTTTTTTTTTAATTATCTGACTAACATTGCTTCTGGCCTAGTAGCAAAACCTAAAATACTGATAATTTTTATTTCAATATTTAAACAAATTTAGTTGATTAATGTATTTGAGAAGACAAAGTTGTACTGAACTGAGTCATCCTGCAACTGAGCCTTTACCATTTCATATAATCAAATATGATTATGAATATCAATTTCATAATCAAAATTTCAACTTGTTTCCACAGACAGCAGATAACTTGCTCACTTCTAGGTAAAAACTGCCCACCTGCTATTTTATGTTTTTCACGTGGAATAGTGGAAAAAATACAGCTGATGTTAGCCAGCTGTTCAAATTTTCTTAACGTTAGACATTTCTTTATATTCTACAAGTGCTGGTGGAACTGCCAAACCAAAACCCCTCAGCTGCAGTGCTCACTGTCAACCCATTGTACAGGAAAATTTCCATGAGGTTTAGGTGACATATGAATACACTGGAATAACATGCCAAGAGCAGAAACATGGCAAACAGCAACTACCAAGATTCCAAACTTAAGAGTGGATAAATGATGTGATAAGGAAAGAAGGAATATGAGAGTGATGGATACATAGCTAAAAGATGTCTAACAATACCAGGATTGGCAAGGCATACCTGGGCTCAGAACTTGGATAGAAAGAGCAACACTAAGAATAAAACAGATAGGTATTGGTAAGATCTTCCAAGCAAATACTTTTTTAAGCTGAGGAAGAATCTTCCATAGCAATCAACAGAAGACCAAGACTTGACGTTCAAAATTACACTGGACAAACTACACTGAAGGGACATTTCAGCATTGGTGATCAAACTGTTCTTCTCTTGCAATCTACTTCAAGCAAGTATCTTTGTTAAAGTAGTGATTGTCATAAGGAACACACTTGACTGTCATAAGGAAAACAGAGTTCAGCAGCATCATCAAAAGCAACTGTAGCTACACATAAGCAAGGCAACAGGAACTGCCTTCACTGCTCTGTCAAGAACAGTTTCAACTGTTAAATTCAGTTTGTGACATCCAGGTTTTGACTTATGTTTAGAAAACAGTATAGGTCTTAACTACTGTGTTTTCCATAACATTTCTTTAGGTGAGTGATTCTCTGTTTTCTGGACTTGCTTAAATTCAGCTAAAATGAAATCTCTTTACTTTTCATTGCATTATGAAGAAACAGCCAACTGGTTTTTTGAGCTTTCTGCATCCTTTTTAACAAGGTTCTACCACACACACAAACATCTGAGCCCCACTCCACCTCACACATTAGCAGCAGCGTTCCTCAGAGAGGCTTTTTTCCAAACAATTTTAAAAGATATCTTTTCATTCTGAATTAAACAGGATGTAGGGATTGCCACCAGTGGAGGAGCAGGAATCACGAACAGCTATAACCCAACTATTCTAAGGAAATGTAAGCAAGTAATTACAAATAAAACCGCTCAAATTCATGCAACTTGTTTGGCAACAGCAGCATAGCATAAGGAAAGCTGCTACAATTCATAACAGCATCTTGTAATAAAACAGCTTTATGCATCCCTCTCAAACTGTTTACTGCTCAAATCTCATCAGATGGCTGAGTAAGCATTACACTTTGGGACAGTAAATCTCTGTTTCCAATATGGTCTACATTCACAGACATGTACTTTTGCATTCACTGTAAGTCACTTCCAGCTAAGCACTCATATGGAAAAAAAAAAAAAGGCAATATACAAAGATATCTGCATGCTATTTTGTCTAATCAGCTTTCTAGACTCTGAAACCATTTCAGAACCTTAAAGGATCAGTACCTCAACAGGAACTGACTGCTACCAGCAAAAGCTAATTTGAAGTTGGATGTACAACCATGAAATAGTGTTTATACAAGTCACTGTCTCTTCAACCTGTCTTCATCCACATCACTGGGGCATATAGGACATTGCTATGGCATATTTTGCTTCCATTACAGACAAACTAAAAGGTAGGAAAGGGTTTAGAAACCACCACCAAGTCTAAATTCGTGACAGAAGATGACATTATACAGGCAGATGCTTGAAGAGCTCTACTTAGATTGACAGACAGTTCACAGAACAGACTTAACTGCAGCATCTAATTAAATCTGTACAGAAAAACACTGGGTATCATGGGTGTTTCAAAAACACAGAAAAGGGCATCACCAGACCTAATGGCTAGAAACTGAAGCCAGTTTCCAAAACCCAGAGAGAAGCCAGCATCTGCTTTTAACATGGAGGCTGAATTCCCACAGCCACTGCCCATCAGTGGAAATCATAGATTTTCTGTCTATTGATGTTTCCAGAACTTCAGAATGTGCTTCATTCAAGGACAGATTACTGGGATCAATGTAGAAATAATCTGATGAAAGTTAATGAGGAACCCAATAGCAGGCCAAAACTGGTAGATCCTCTGACCTGAAACTCTGAATCCAGAGACAAATAATATAAAACAAAAAAACCCCAAATGCTGGGCCCTGCTTACTCAATTATACTTCCTTATAATTTTGTTTTTCTACTGATTTATAGGCTTTAAATGAATTGGTCATCAGCACTTTGACTCAACTCCAAAACCCCTGTGGTTCTCTAAGGAAGACAATGAGCTTTGGGTGCTGTTTTTGCCTTTTTGAAAGTTTCCTTAAGTTTTTCTTACTGTGTGAAGTGTGTGCCTTTGGGTCCAGCCAGAATATTTTAAAAGCTTCTAAAAATCACATAATCCATTGAAGGTATTAGGAGAACAAACAGGGAGGACAGAGCAAATATAAACACAGCAATCGTCACCACGGATCAACCAGCTGTCCAGAGTCTAGAATTTAGTCCCCTGTAGTAAGACATTTCAAAAGAACACGGGGGAAAAAAATAAAGCACAAAGTCAATTACAGACACAAAACCAAACCTAAAACCTGTTCCCAATGCATTTGAGCTGAAAACTGACTTGTGCATTGGAGCAGTGAACACCCTCTGGTGCTTATCCCATCTTCCCTGCACTCTACTAAAATACAAATATCTAATCCTTTCCTTATTTTTTCTGAAGATGCAGACTTTAAAAACATGTGGCATTGGAGAGTGCAACAACGTATAATCCAAAATAAATTCTGTTGTCAGTTAAACATTTGCTGAACTCCGTTTTATTTAAATAGTTCTTTCTTCCTGTACTACAAGAAAAGAGGAGGAGAAGGAAAATGGGCTAATGCCTCTTTCCCAGAAAACAAGCTTTAGAGGGGTTCCCAAGTTCACAGAAACAAAATGATAGTCACTAATGCAAATTCAGGGCTTCATCTAAAGACTCATTTGCTGGAACATGCCTAGGATGCAGGGACAGAGATGCCCAATTCAAATCCAGATCAAATGTAAAAGCTTTTTAAATCTGACATTTCAATGTTAATAGATGTATTAGAAGAGCATCTAAGTATCTTCCAGTTTGAGAACACTCACAACTAATCAGCCTCCCTTCCAAACACTTCTTGCTGAAAACCAGATCCTAAAAAATATCAGTTGAACTGTAGATCCTTTTGAAGAAAAGAAGACATAGAAGGTGGAATAAATTTGAATAATTTGCTCAATGTTAGCCATTTTCATTATTAGAATTAATCAATAATCATTTTCATTTATAGTATCTTTTTTAAAAATAAAACTTGTATCATCTCCCTAGAGTACATTATTTCCCTTTACAGTAGATTTTAATATGAGAAAGAGCATCCACAGATGTGTGTAAATATTACAAATTTCTTAGGAGAGTGTGTGCACATGTGTGTATGAGAAAATGGAGAAGGGTGTATAGGATCAAAAATTATTATTTTCAGTATCTGAAGTCTTAGAATTCTATTACATAGCAGAGTAAAGGGATGAGGGGGAAAAAATACACAAAGAAAAGGTTTTGTTCAACACTCAGTCAGGCCCCAGCACTACAAGACGAGCAAATAGGACTTTAGTTGAAGCACAAGACCTTTTTGCTTGATAGAAATTTGAAACTATGAAGTATAGAAAGCCTAATTTGTATTAATTTTGAAGTTCTTTTGAAAAGGTATTTGCATGAAAATGGTTACTAAGCCTATTTTAGAGTAGACCTGAGGTTTTTCTAAAATTTTCTTTTATTCAGTGTGTGCTTACTACGTGTTGATAACATCTACTTTTTAGAAGTTATCCTTTTGTATGTAGTTTACATAATGTGCATATAACTTTGCAAATGGTTAAAAAAAATAGAACCTAGTTTAACTTAATCATCAGTTAATGAGGAGTCCAGTAGAGAAGCAGTAAAAATAGAAGTTCTTTTTCAAAGCTAAATAAAGGAGCAAAATAGGAAAAAATAGGAGCATAAGTCTATACATACTTATGTATTTGCATCAGAAATCCCTGCATTCTGAGTCCCTAATTTAAACTGTAAACAAATGCTGATTTTTAATAATGATCAGTTGAGAGAAACTGCTAAGAATAAAAAGTTATTCCCTGAGAGAAACTGTGTGTACAGAGGATTCACATATTATGTCTAGCTGTTGTTTATCCTACAAATACATTATTAATATTAGAACAGTGCTGTGTTCGCCAGCACTGTTGTTATTAATTACTACTGGAGTCCTCTGTCAGCATCACAGCTTCCTAACTGGTCCAGCAGGTGAGAAGAGATGAAGATGAACCTTTGTTCAGCAAGTCTGTGTCAGACACTCTGGCTCTCAATGGTCAGTCCAGATGGTCTAAGCACCCAACCACGCCCAGCAAAGTCACAATGGATGAAGATATCAAGTGCTGAAATGCCAAAAAAATAGGATGGAAGGGGAATGAAGGGGAAGCGAAAAGGAAGAGATTATCACAACTGATTTACTACCATTTGCAAACCAGAGAGCTTGCTGCTTAAAAGGGAAAAAAAAAAATCAAAACACAAACCCCCAAACATTACAAACCAAACCCAAAAAAATAACAAAATCCACAAAATAGCAAGAGAAAACAATTTATGCATATTGAAATGGAAGTACCCCAAAGACTGAAAGTCAATCCCATGATGTTTCCCTGAAAATCCACTTCTAAAGAGACTTCCTTCTGGTTTTTATTGTGATTCAGATCTAACATACACAAAGTTTTCGTTTAATTCCTGTTGATCAGATCATCTTGCTATTACAGCGCAAAAAGGCACTTGACTGATATTAAGGTATAAATCAGAGGAGGAGTGTTAGGTTTGGGTTTGACTTTCTTACCTTTTCCTTTCCTAAAAGCATGTTTACAGAAGGCTGCTATAAAGGTTTGTACTTTTATTTATTTGCTAGTCTAGTAATGCTGCTACATTGCTCCATTATTAACAACTTCAACACAGATTAAAGCACAGATGAAAAGTGCTTTCATGTTTTTAAATCACTTAACAATAAGAACCTTATCATATTTTATTATTTGGGGAGGGAGAGGGTAAGGGAAGGAGGTTTTATTCAGCATCTTTATTAAGTAAGGTACACAAATTATAATTTTTTTATTTCTCAATAAGATTGTGCTTTCTAGACAGGAGAAATAGAAGGCAGTTGTCTCACCCTAATAAATATTTTACATTGGGACGGAGTTTCTCTTAGGTCACCATTAAAACCAAAGTAAGCCTTGATTCAAGAGAAGTGCAGGTTACATATGTGTCCTGGCTATAACAGGAAAGTTGCCTCGAGGCCGTTTCCCACACAAGCTACCCTACATCAGATTCCATGTTAAAGGCTTCCTCCTTAAGCTTCTGCCACCTGCCTCTACCTTGAACTTCCTTTGATTATGTAACCGTACAGATGTAATGAAAATCAACAGACTGCAGAATGCCACTCAATAACCTTGCGTGGCAAAGGAAAACTAAGAATGCGTTCTCACTCTAGACAGACTACAAGAAAAAGTTTTATTTAATGTCCTTAACCCAAATCTATGTATCAAAACATTTCATTTTTAAAAGGTCACAGGTTCTGGAAAGAAGTATTAAAACTGTAATTTCCAAAATTCAGTTGAATTTTGAAGGGATACATTAATTTTAACTGAAGAGTTGAGGATGACTCAGGTTTGATGACAAGATGATCAAAGATCTCATCTTGGTGTTATTGGGAATATGAGCAATGAGAAAAAGTCTGGTCAGCCCGAGCACCTGTAAGAGTGGCTATGGCCTCTAAGTAGCAGCCCACCAGTCACTGTGAACCGTTAAAACCTTGTTTTAAGTCTGAACAACCTTCATCCCTCTCAGGAAAATATGGAAGCAACCCAGCAGGAACTGTTTCAGACTTCTGAGCTCTGAATATATTTTTTGTTGTTAGTAATTCACTGACAAAGCATGATAAACAAAACCAGAATGAGCGCAACTTTGTCGTAACAGATTTCCAAACCCAGTCATGTGCCATCAGGAACAGCTCAAAACAGCTGTGTGAGCACTTCCAGTGCCATGGTAAAACCAAATACTTTGCAGTAAGTCAAAAGTATTTAGCTTTTCTAATAGAAGAGACAAAGTACTGAGGAAAATATCTGCATTTCCTTAAAAAAGCTTTTTTATAATAGAAGAACAAAAAGCCTCTTAAGACTATTTATTTTAAGCATGTTTATTTCCTACAGAATTTAATCCCATCCTAACACCCACTCAAAGTTAGAATAAATTTAAATGTATAAATTCCTAGATGTCTGCAGCTGGAAACTGCATGCATGAGATTAAACGAACAGAATTTCCTACCATATGAACCACATTTTTATCCATCTAATGTTAATATAGAAAGTGAGAACAGCTACCAAATCTTAATCTAGATCTGCTTGTCACATTATCTCAAATTTCATGTCAGTAAAACTGTTCAATCAGAAAGATATCCAGCTTTCAAATGCAAAGAATCATCATACCAACTTATTTTCTAAAAAAATTGCTTTCTGAACTTAACAAAACCAGGAAAATAAGGAGTTGCTGCTTATTATCTAACAAAAAAATTACTTCAGCTCCCTAAAATAAACACTATTTATTTAGACACAACAACACAGACTAGTAGGGGAAAAAATAACAATAATAAAAAAAATCTGAGTGTTTCAATTCAGTTACCAACGATTTTCATTCCCCTTCATAAAGAGGGCAGATAAGAACACACTGAGAGCAGGGGAGGATGAACATTGTCAAATCAGTAATCAAGAGAAAAAGACCATTATGAAATGCTGAATAATGACCTGCAAACTAAAATGAGGCACTTGAGTTGAAGCATCAATCATCCTGATAGGGAAAAGTAATATTTAGATGACTCCTGTACAGTAAAGTAGAACAAACTGCAGTGAAAATGGCTCCAGTAGCTCAGACATTCGAGGTGCACTTTGATGCTTTATCTTAGGTAAACACCTCTAAGCAAAGAAAGATCCTCCAAGAACAGAGATTACCCCAGAAAATAGAACTGGGTGTTTGACAGACCAAGCACAAAGCAAACACTCCCACATGTCTGCGCACAAATGTCACAGAAACAAGGGATTAGACAAGGGGTTAATTATAGACACTAATTATTAGATAGTTTGATTTAAAGGTGAAGACAGACACTGACTGCTGTCAGAATGTTTTAAACAAGATGTGTGACATGGTATCAGGTATAAGGAATGACCTTCCATTGAATGATTTCCACAACAAATATGGTAACTTCCCATTCCCTGAGTCACAGCACTAGAAATGTGTAGCAGAGAACTATCACATGCTGTTAACAAGCACATATACGAACCAGTAGTTTCTGCATTTAAATTATGTACCAGATGATTTACCTTCCATTGAGAAAGGCACAAAACCTATACATTTATCCCTCAAGCCTGCCTATATCTTACCTGGTATGAACCATATCTGATTCTTCAACTGACACTAAACCAAGGCTTTTAATTCAAATGCCATATCCATAGCCAATTTAATCTGGCTATTTGGACAAGTAAACCAGATGATTAAACACAGTTCCTATGAAGCAACGTTCACTAATGGTTTCAGCAAAGAGGCTTACAACTTATTGAGACAAGCACATACCTGAATGAGAATAAACCTATGTGCGTATAGTGCACGTTTACAGGTTTTTCAACTAAAAACATTTACATTTTTAATTCATGAATCCATTGGACCTAGCAAGGACCATTTCATAAAAAAAAGAGATTAATTCCCTGTTGGAATGAGAGCTCCTCTGGGCCAGAGGAATGCCAGAGCACAGGGATTGAATTAAAACCTTTGGATAAACTGAGATACATGAAGTCACACCAAAGTGAAATAGAAATAGAGATTTTTAACTTTTAGTAGAAATATATGCTAAGTGCTTTAAACATTGAAAAGCTGCAGCGAAGAGACCTTAAACACAGTTTTTACTGCAGCAGTGTTACCTTTTCACAGAATTTCTCTACTTTAGACAAAACATAGGTGGAACTATACTGTTCACATTTTTTAGATAGAGTGTTCACATAAACAACAAGAACTGATAGAAACTATGTGCACAAATCTGTGTGATACCTATGTAGGACTTGTGTAAGATTTACGACTGTTAGAATCAGACCAGGATAGGTTAAGAAAGGAAAAACTAGAATCGTGTGTTAATTTTATTGGTCAATTAACAAATATAATCCACACTTCTGTAAGTTTAGAGAGGAAGAAGAAACTGTTTACTACTTGTTGTTAGCCTGCTGCTGCTGTTGCTGCTTGGCCTTATCATGTAACCCCTTCGAACTCTGTCTTCAGAAAACTATGAAACTACAAAATAAAGAACTTTAGCAGAACAGCAGCTCTCTCTGCTCTTTCACCCTAGGCCGAAAGTGTCCCATCGCTAAGCTCAACATTCCCCTTGCTTCCAAGTTCACACAGGCAGGTTACTTCAAATATTAGTTCTAGGCCTCAGTGCTGCAGTAACGTATTACAGCCAATTACTAAAGAAATCGGATGGGTTTCCTCCTTTCAGTTTTAATGCGGTCAAGGGTAAGCAATATGGGTAAGCAGTGACAAAATGAAGTAAGAGGAACCAGCACTCCCATTCCCACAGTTCAATTCCACAGCATTTAAGAACAGGAAAGGAATTCCAAGGCAGGTGATGAATAACGAATGCATGTTGGCTATATGGGGTTTTTACTATAACAGTGTTTTCACTGTCTTTTCAGCACAGATACTGTGTTAAAGAGAGTCACATTTAGGTGAAAATGCCATTATCATTTCCAAAATTAAAACCTAGGAACCAGGACATCAAGTTAGCACATTGGCTAACCCCAAGATCTGTGCAAAAGACTCTGGTTAAGGGTCATGGCATTTGTATCCATCAGATGTTTTGATCAGCAAATTTTGGTTTGCCTCATTTACAAACTGTGAATTTTAAAAGTACCAGAACTCTGAGAAAAGAAAGAACTTTCTAATTTAGCACAAGCAGTGGAAATAATGGTAAGATAATATCCATTCTCCTACAGTTCTTTCATTAAAACTCCTTGTAGCACTGAGATACTTTAACAAGGAACAGAGACTGTCTACTGAGGATTATCATAAAAGAAATCAGTTCTGACTTTAAACATACCTTGTCTTGGAAACTCATCTGACTCCCTGTGCACCAGGTCAGACACTCGATTTCCATAGTGCATCCTGGTGTCGTGATCATATGCCTTCAGAGTCTCACTGGAGCTGTAGGATTTCTGAGTGGGCACTCTGCAGTCCTCGCTGTCCAGCGAGGAACTCGTGTAGCGACACTCCTTCCCACAGCGGCCCCTGGTCAGAGAGCGATGCCGTCTGTCCTTTATATCCATTATTCTGAGCCAGGCAGAGTGGTTCCAGAAAAGCCACTCTTCTATTTGGGGTCAGTCACTGTCACCTAAAAACATGAAAGGATAACAAAAGAGTAAGTAATGCTACCACTACATTTTGTTTTATTCTACTTTCCCTGACTTGTCCTTGAAGAACAACGTGGCATAAATTGAGAAGAAAGGGAAGACCCACATGATGCATCCTCCAGAAACTGAAATAATCGACCTGAATCGATGGGCAGAAAAAAATTAAATGCAGTAAGATAATTGCATTCTATCTAAATTATTGTATCACTAAAGAGTTTAAAAAATAATGATAAAAAAAACCCACTGTCATCTCTTGATTTCTGAATGAACTCTGGTAACAACACAGAACTGACAGAATGATACTTGTTTCTGTTATGCAACAGAAGGAAAGTAGACTCAAACCAGCTTTATTTCCATTCTTCCTGCAGGAGGGCTTGCAATTAAGACTGAAGCATGCAGTAGAGTTCCATAGAGGAGATTATTCCTATTCAGCATTAATGCATTACAAAGCTGTACATTATCCCTTAACAGTGCGTTCACAAGCAGCAGCAAGGTTAACATAATCCAAGGCCCTGCTCTGAAGGTGGAGCAGGTGTCTCCAGAGGTCCAACCCAAGCCTGACATTCCTGCGTGGCTATGAGTGCCGGAGCACACTCTGGGGATTGGCTGCTCTTGTGCATCCCAGAACGTGACTGAATGAGTTTCTTCACAACCCCTCAAGATGACCAGTTTATCCAACTCAGCACTCGACGTTCTTGAAAACTGTCTAAATCTCTTCTTGTTCACTGGACCAGAAAGAGAGTTTCTTACAGTGTGCCTAATTAGGACACCCTTCTTGTGGTATATAGACATTAATATATGCATTGTTAGCATGCATAAACTGCAAAATGAAAGACACTGCAGAAAGGAAGAAATACAGTAAGCACAAACACCCAGTTACAAACAGTAACCACTGGGGCACTAATTATTTTCAGTTGGTATTAGTATGTATGTCTTTCTCTCACGGCATACTATGCCCAGGTCTGTGCTAGTCCTGAGAAATCCTCATGACAACATTTTTTTCCGGAAATTAAATCTTCCCACATAGAAAAATACTCAGATTTGTAATAAGCAAAAATTGGAACAAAACATCTTGCTTTTCTATACATGGCTAAGGAGGTGAAGGAATGGTTTGGGTGAATTTACTGGGACAGCTGAACACCTTTTCCTTGCCCTGTCCCCTCTCGGTCCAGGTTCCCTCTCCCAAGCCCACCCTGCAGAATGTGCCCAGGCCAGAAGCCTTGTTTAAACCACCAAAGCATTTCAGCCAGGATTCCTTGTGCCACCTCTGCCACCAGCAGAACAAACTGCAGCAGAAGATGATAAAACATGCAGAAGGCAGCCAAGCCTTTCATTGGGGTACTTGTTTGCACCTGCAGGACAAGAGGTCACAGCACTGGCATAGGTATTGGCTAAATCAATGCTTTTTGAAACAGATTATGGCCCTAAGAGAGAATAAATGTACTTGGCCAGAGGAGCTGGTGACCTAGAGAAAAGATTTCTTGGCTTCATTTAGATTTGACATTTAGCCTTGTTGTGGTTTTTGGGTTTTTGTTTTTTTTTTTTTTCTTTCTGTATGTTAAAGAAGAAAGTTAGGTAACCATGAGAAACAGCTGCTTTAAGCCACCCACAGGTACTCTGCATTCTGTGAGGAATAAGAACTGTACACATGCTTACTTTTTTCTTCTTTTTCATTTATTTTTAACATTTCAGAGAGGAAAAAAAGTCACAAAACAACACATACAGAAAAGCCAAAACAAAAGCAAAGACATTTGGCACTTCAAACTGTCAAGGTTCGTTTTATAACTTCAGATTAAAGAGAAAGAAATACTCAACACACATTCCTGTTCCTCATCTCTCTGAACATATAGTGGCTAAGCTGACTCCTTTATGTATGATTTTTTTACTTCAATTTTTTTGGTCCTGTAGTATTTATTAAACTGGAAAGCACAATAACTGTAAAGCATATTAACACTGGTGGCACAGTTTCTTGAAGTTTCAGGAGATATATGATCATTTAGATTAACAACGCCTGGCTCTTTGATCCCATTTTAATACTCTCTCATCAAATTCAGATATCAATATGCCACGATTATAAACACAGAAACAGATAAATGCACTACAGCATTGGGCAAAACCTGCCAAATACTCTCTTGGAGTCCTCATGCTGCTATTCAGCACAAAAGCCTGTTATTCCATATGAATTCTATATTGCCTGTCAGTTCAGACAAACAAACAGCTTCTTGTTTTTATGACTGCTAAACTTAAGGCTGTCTGGCCTGATTTTTATTGTTCCTGAAAGAACATTTAATTCCTTGTTACTGTAGTTAAAAGAAGGATTTACTGTGACTGAGATAAAATTTCAGAGTACTTCCAGGACATTAGCTTATTAAAGCATCTTCTCAGACAAACAAGAGTTTTTGAAATTGTTCCCTCAATAACCATTCTTTCGTAGAGTTTTCTGCAATTCCCCTACAAATACCAAAATAAAAGGAAATGGTAAGACAGTGTTCCACTGCTTTTCATGTCTGGAAATATTCCTCAGTCGTCTACATGTGCAGAACTTGAGGCACCATGTCTGCACTACAGTAACTCCATCTGGCTAACACAAGAAAATAGAGAAATGTCCCAAGATCTTTACATTGATCTCTCATAAAGAAAACCTTGTTACAAGAATCAGACATCAGAATAAATTTGGTGAACAACTTGATTTTTATAACCAGACTATTAAAAATTTCTTGAACTTTACTAATTTTAGTAGGTCCTGTTGGGGTAGGATGCTGGCCCAGCACCAGGCACCCACAAGAGCCGCTCGCTCACCCTCCCCTGCCACAGCTGGGCAGAAGAGGGAAAAGGAATAAAAAAGTTAACGAAGGCTTCGTAAGTGAGATAAGGACCAGGAGAAAACACTTCAAGGGTGAAATAGGCTCAGCTTAGGTTGCAAAGTGAATTTATTACTAACAGAATCAGAGAATAATGAGAAGGAAAATAAGCCCTTAGAACACCTTCCAACCTCCAGCCCCTCCCTCCTTCCCAATGGCTGCGCAAGGAGACAGGGCAGCGGGGTTTGGTCAGTCCATCACTGAAATTCTCTTCCCCTGCTCCAGGAGAGGAGTCTTCCCCTGTGAGGCCGTGGGGTCCCTCCCACAGGAGACAGTTCTCTGTGAACTTCCCGGCGTGGGTCCACTCTCACGAGCAGCAGCCAAACCACACCTGCTGCAGCGTGAGTCCCTCCCACGGGCACACAGTCCCCCAAAACTGCTGTGACATGGGTCTCTCTTTCCATGGGATGCAGTCCTCCAAGGACAGGCTGCTCCAGCCTGGAAGCAAGGCCCCCTCTCTCCACCGGGTCTCCCACTGGATCACAGCCTCCTCCAGGCATCCACCCCCTCCGGGGTGGGCACCTCCCCCAGGGGCTGTGGGTGGATCTCTGCATCCCCCATGGACCCATGGGCTGCAGGGGCACAGCTGCTTCACCATGGTCTGCACCATGGCCTGCAGAGGAACCTCGGCTCTGCTGCCTGGGGCACCTCCTGCCCCTCCTTCTCCACTGACCTTGGTGTCACCATGTTGTTTTCCCTCACATGTTCTCACCTCCTCCTCTTCTCTGGCTGCAATTAAGACTGCCCCCACTTTGTTCTGAGTTTCTTCTTAAATATGTTATCGCAGAAGCGTTACCAGCCTCTCTCACTGGCCCAGTTCTGGCCAGCAGCCTGTCCATCTTCACAGCCATCAGCCATTGGCTCTGCCGGACATGGTAGAAGCTTCCAGCAGCTTCTCACAGGAGCCACCTCTGTGGCCCCCCTGCTACCTAAAACCAGGCTGTGCCAAACCAATACAGTCCTTAAAATCTTATCGATAAAATGATAACATTTTTACTGGAATTTTTGTTCAATGTCATGTTCATATTTATTAGAGTAGTTTTAATTTTTGTTTTCCTTATTTTTCCATTAGTTGAGGAAAAATCCCAAGCATCTGAAACTAAATACATCTACTTAAACACAACAAAACATTCTCAGAGATTCTTCTCTCCTCCTCATCTGTGCTTTGGGGATTTCTATGAACTGAAAGCAGCCAGGCAAAAACCAGTTCCAGAGCATCACGCTCAAACCATTCTCGAAATTTAGACAACGGTATCACCATACATGGCTTAAAACACAGTTAATTAAGCTGTGAAACACACCTAGAAAATCTGTTTCACATTTTTTTCATGCTTATCCTAAATAGATGAAACACTGATTCAATTCAGTGCTAAACACCTTCCCTGTTAGATAGTGAAATCTTTATGTAATGTATTCCTGGAAAGGTAAGGTGTGATACCTTTGCTTAGAGAATAATGGTGAGATGCAATTTGAGTTCAGAACTCATACTCTTTGACTTGCCTGTCTCCAGGGCTCTCTGTGAATGGTTTATTTTGAGTAATTGACCTAAATCATAACTGATTTAATAATTTCTTTTGTTTCAAAGGATTTAACTAATACTGCTCATTCTGACCCACTTATACTACAGAGCAGTACAAACACTAACAAGTGACTTCAACTGTTTTTCTCATCTAGTTTTGGTTTAATTATTTCAGAAACACAGGAGTTCTGTCTAACTTTCTGCGAGAGGTATTCAGAAAATATTTATTATTTATAATGGCCTGCTAAAGGGCTGGTCCAGTTTCACAGGAATACAGTCTCAGCTGATCTGAACCTACCATAGTAGTCAATCTAAAGCAATAAACAGCTCAAGCTGTATTTGCTGCTGATGTACACAGATCCCATGTGCCCCAAGGTACACGTGTGTAATACATTTCTGACTCACTATTCACCCAATATAACATTTATTGCTTTTCTATGAAGCAGCTGTTTACCTGAACATGACTACAGTGGTGGTAATGAGAGCTTAAGTGTAACTGTGGGCAGTCTGAGGACATTAAAACACTGCATGCCCTAGAGGGAGAAGAGAGACAAGGGGAAAAAAAGCAGAGAGAGGATAAGAGAAGAAAAAGCTGAGGAGACGAGAAATGAAAAATAGGTTTTTGTTTAGGGGGTTTTAAAAAATTGACCATTCCTTTTTGTGTTAGCACAGCCAAATCAATAGGAGGCATGGAGGGATGGCTTAAAATGAATTCTAATGGCTTAGCAAAGCTTATGCTAAAACTCCGTAAATTTAAAGTTGATTCATAGATTTATCTAACTTAAGTCATGGCTTGTTTCCTGCATTTTCTAACTATCCTGACATGATTACAGTGCACAAGGCCATTAGAACTGCCACTCACACCACGCAGAGCCTAGGAATCACTTGGAAGTTCAAGGGAAACAAAGCACCTCACCATTTGCATTATGCCCCTAAATCACTCGGCACAACTAAATCAAAACGTTACAATAGCGCAGACAGTGTTGGAAACAGCATTTTTTCTTTTTTCCCCCCCCTTTTTTTTTTTTTTAATTTAAAAGAAGTAGCACACCATGTACCAATCTGTTCATTAAAAAAAAAAAAAAAAGCCTCAAAAGCTTGGACTCCTTTTCAGGAGCAGCAATTGGAAATAAGCTTGTGGTTCAGAGATTCAAATGCTGTTCATTATTTTATGCAAAGACTATTTTTGAAATGAGAAAATGCAACAATTCATCTTTGGTGCAGTACAAATTTTCAGGCTAAAAATTAAAATGGTTATTTAACTGCTGTATTTATTTCTGATTTTAATATTTGTGAAAAAGTACATCTCTACTTCTGGATCCCCTCTGCCCATTAAAAAAAAAAAAAGGCAATAAATAAAATGTAATTTTAAACTAAATACTACCACTAAGTACACCATAGTATGGGCACTTTGTTAGATGAAATAATGTCGATGATAAGTATGCTGGTTTTGATTTGCACCAAAAATGAAAGTATAGTTGGACAGTCTGGTGTAGCCTCATTTTTCATTGATAAATTGTTCTGAATTTTCATATTCTATTTTTTTTCTGTCCAAATACTGAATTTTCGTTTTAGTGAGCCACTCCACATAAAGTTGAAAATTAGATGTATTTAGTATGACATGGTAAATAGCTATTTCAGAACAGTTGTGATGAATGATTCAAGTTAAGTAATATAAGACATACAATGCTAAAAGGCATTCTGTGTTCTGCTTTACTGCAGACAAAACCTGTTTTATTTTTTCTTTTTAATAAATAAAAGCTCTAGGAAGTATTTCAGGCTAAGGGCAGTCAAAATGGTACACACAACAACAAAATCAAACACTGAGACAAATATTTATCTCATATATGTATTTTTATCTATTTAAAAATACATGTTTTTATTTCTAGACTATTTTCGGAGATTTCTGTAGTCCAGGAACCTCTTATAAATCCCAGAACTGTTTTAAGTCTATTATGAAAATAGCATTCCATTAAGAAAATAACATGCCATCAAGAACTGATGAAAAGCCCAGGAGCTACGAAACAGTTTTCTAACAGTCTCCCATCATTCACTGACTGCTAAGGATTAACCCCTTATTCTTCACTGAATTTATTCCCCCTTCCATTGGGCAGAGAAGGTTGGTAGATGTGAGCCCAGCCTCTTCCCTGTCCCAAGGGACCTCAGAATCACAGCTGACCCTGAGGCCAAATGGAGAGTTTCTTTCTCAGAGGTCAGCTGAAAAAGCAGCTAGGCAAATTCAGGTACAAAGTCATGAATGTTCTTAAATGTGGCTTCTGGTTTATGCAGCTCACAAGCTGGGGACCACCACAGACTTGGAAACCATACCAGTAAAATTTCACTTATCAGCAAAGCATCTGCAGTGTCCCAGGTCTGAGCTAGAGCGTGATACACATGAACCACCCAAGTCTTTGTGTTCAGCTGCTACAAACCCAAGTGCTTTTCCCTCTCCGAGAGCATGAGAAACGGCAAACTTCACAAACAAAATTCACTTGGTGGCTCAATAGCCCACAGAGTATACTCAGTTGATTTTTCTTGAAAATTATTTTACCTTCACTAAAATATTGTTTGGATAGTACACAATTCAGTAACTGATCATCAACAATTAGGTTGATTCCCATCCTAGAAGCTACAGCAGCCATTAGGAGGATTGTGTCACAGTGACTCATAGGTGGCCATGCTTTAGAAAAGCCCATTTTTCAGTGAAAGGCTTAAAAATTCCCCAAAGTGGTACTAAGCAGAACACTGCTAGTTATATGAAGGAGGCTGAAACAACATTTTTTCTTCCCAGACACACGGAGGCAAAACCATGCAAATATTTAAAGTTTTTCCTATTGGAGAGTGTTCTTCCTTCTCTTCTGGATGAGGCCTTAACAATCCCCTCATCCCAGAAAAAGAAAAGAAAAAAAAAAAGGAGATTTTACCCAGGGATAACATAGTTCCACTATTAACTCAAAGTTGTTTACAGACATTTATTAGGCTTTTGAACGGCCATGAGAGCTAAATCTGTATTATTCTTATTCTACAGCAAAAGTTAAACACCATAAGGATAAGAGTCTCACCTGAGGTCACACAGTGAGTTTGCTGCACACTTGAAACCCTGAGTTCCAGTGCTCGGTTTCCTGCTCTCAGTATAATTGTTATCTACATACTTCCATCATTCTGTGCAGTCAGATGGAAAAAAACAAAAACAAAAACAAAAACAAAAACAAAAAAAACAAAAAAAAAAAAAAAAAAAAAAAAAAAAAAAAACCAACAAAAAAAAAAAAAACAAGCCACCATAAAACAACACAACAAGCCAAGGTCTCAATTAATAGAATTACTTAAAACTAGTATAGCTGAACAAGTTCACAATAACGATTTAAAGACCAAATACAAACCGGCCACTTCAAAAGACTAAGTTTGCTAGAACCAATTGCCTAAAGAACACTGTCACTCTTTTACTGCCTAGAAAGAATAAACAATAATATTATCTACTGCTAAAACGCTATTAATGAAGAAAGGTAGAATAATTTATCATTGTATAATTATGACAATGCTGTTAAGCATGCTTTAACGATTCTGTATAATAGTTTCCCATCACTAGAGAATACTTTTGAAACAGGGAGTAATTGTCTAAATAATATTTGATTAAGTCCTTGATCAAACTGATCCACATTTATAGAAGTGAGACAGATCTAAATGCCCATACAAGGAGTGACAACTTGCTTTATTTAATTGTCCACTGGTGATGCACCTTTTTTATTCTAATCCTAGGTACAATGCTGTCTTTAATTAATGTAATGGGATTTTTAACCTTACCAGCAACAGAGCCAAGACATCAAGCTGGTAGGAGCACAAGTTGTGCTCCAGCCATTTCCCCTCTGCTTTGCTTTCACCAACACTTGGTCATTAGTTCATTTAATTAATCACCAGCATTTTCCAGTGTTCTGTTCTCTTGTCAGGCTCCTTTATCTTTTTATTTTCTCAAAAACCTTATTTATGCCTAGAGTTTCAGTTATGGATTTGAATACTGTCCATATCCATAAGCCTTTTCCTTCACACCCACGCTAATCCATCAGCTGTCTCTGGGAGCTCCTGGGCATGGTGCTTCCGTATTAGACTCGAGGATTTTGATTTTAAATAAATGACTGTGCTATCAAGTTGGAGAAATGTAATATCAAAGGACTTGTATTTCTCTTGCACTCAAGCAAGTCTGATGCCAAGAATTTTAAGACAGTTCCTTCCTCATTCTTTTTCCCTTCCTTATGTTAAAACACTCTGGAATTCTACACCTGTTGGGCACCTCCACTCCTGCTGGCAACAGCAAAACCTGTACCACTGGATACAAGATCAGCCAGGAGAAAAACATCAGGAATGTGCCTTTCATTTCCTGTTTACAGATGAATACACTGTGCGGGGGAACTTTGCCAGAATCTGAGATCAGCAAAGCTCCTGTGCACATCTCATCCTACTGTGAGATGATCATGTTGCTGAAGAAGTTTCTTAGCTATTTTCAAACCTCTACAAAACTGTTCTCAAAACTCATCAAATGTAGAAATCATGCAAGCAGTTATGGATTTAGGTACTTATAATTTCAGTCAAGAAGACCACCTGCTTTTCACTCCACACATTTTCTCTCACTCTAAGAAACAGTCCCCTTCTTTCTTTAAAACTTCCACAGAACCTCTCTTGCCTCAATTTGATACTAACAATTTTCATTTGCTTATTAACAAGAGGCTTTAATACACTTTCTCCTTGCTAGCAGTGTCAATCTATAAAAATATTCTTTGCAGAAGGCTTTACTAGAGACCACTGTTAATGCTGTATAAACTTATATGGTAAGAAAAATCAACAGTATTTTTAAATGCCTAATAGTATTCAGCAGAATTTCAATAAAGCTATTCCAAATTACACAAGTGAATAGTCCACTCAGCTAAGCTCTGATATTCTATTAGAGGGGGGAAAAAAAAGGGAAAAAAATAAAAGGAAAAAGAAGGAGGAAGAAAGTGAGTCTATTTGTGTAAACTGGTAGCCTTATTCCTTGTGAGTTCTCCAACTTTGTAAACACACAGATTTTATCAGAAATAACAGCTTCCTGAAGTGATTCTTTGTTTTAAAACGTTCAAGGTAAGCAAAGAAAACATTAAAGAAAAAAGAAACAGGAACAGAAAACAACAGAACATCATGATAAGGAACACAAAATGGATGACATCATATCTCAACAGATTCCATACAAGTATTTGCTGAAACATTTAAAATTCTAGATCGCCTCAGCCAGCAATGAAACTTTGCGTAATGAAGTAAGAAGGCTACACTGGAAGATTCTCAGCTAACAGGTGTTGCTCCATCTTTCAATAAAGGAAAATTAATTGCTTTACAGAAATTAATTCAAACTTGCAGTGATGGATACAATGAACACAACCATTATAAAAAATGACCAGCTGTAACTCAAAATCTCTGAAGTGAATTTCCAGTGTCCACACATCAAGGGGTCATCAGGGATGGAACTGAGACCTTGTCACCCTGAAAGCTGATCCACCCAAACCTGCACTGCATGGTTTACTTGCCTATTATTATCATAGCAGAAGAGGATACAGAATGTTATCTTGATTAACAAAATTTTTTTAATAACCTCAGTCAAGAAAAATACACTTCTAGGAAATCAACTAATCCAAAATCACAAAAAGCAGCAAATACCTCATAATATTGTACAGTCACTGTACAGACATGACTACATCCCCTGTTCCATCTCAAGTCATGAAGAAAAAGGCCCCAGTCCCTCTGGAGGAAAATCTCTCTGGAGAAAAGGCCACATGCTTCAGCAGATATTATCTTCTGTTATCTACCTAATCATTCAGGACAGAACATATACTCAAATATATACTCTCACACTGCAACTTCCTTCTGCAGATTTCTTAAGACAGGAGCATCATTTTGCTTACTATCTTCTAGCTGTGGGTGTCTCCAAAGAAAACCTGGCATTTGCTGGTGGATAAGTGTTTCCTCCGTGTCACTAGGTCAGCAGTCACTGCTCATGGGGCTGAGTTGCCACAGAGAAGCCCATCCTGGCTCCTCAGCCCTGTGTGAGATCCTCATCCAACACCCCACAGGGGGTGCCTGAAGGCAGCTGGGGACAGCAAGGGCCGAAGCTGCACCAGCCCAGGACAGGGGAGATCATGTGGGGATATCTGAGATAAGCTACCACATGAGAAATGCAAACAGTCATCTTCTATTCACCATCTGTGGCAGACTTTTACCAAGTGAGAACAGTCAGAAACGAGAAACAAGTTTAAAAATGCTCTTAAAAGTGCATGGAATCTTTGCAAAATCCATTTGGTCCTTTCTTTCCGCTGCCCTTTCACAGATTGAACAATAACCAAGCTGCAATGTCTAATTTCTTCACAAGTCTAAGCTCACTGCATTAAAGCCAGCCCCCACAATTTTGCCATCTGGTGCCTTGACTGCCGTGCATCCAGCACAGAGACCCCTACATTCTTCAACTGCCATGGTCAAACTTCCCAGGCAAAAGCATCAGCAATCTGTGACAAGGACAGAGATCAAACCTAAGGGAACTTGGCAAGAAGGATTTAAAGCAAATTTAAAGCAAATTCTGTTTCACCTACCACATTCAGTTGTATCATTGACTCTTCCAAAATAAAATTTATCGCTTCAATGAAGACACTTGATTTAAACTAAGTATTTATTTATTTATTGTATCTGTACAGCTATACAGACATCCTGATCCACATCCACAGTATATGAAATTGATAGTGTTTTAAAATTGCCTATTCTCCAAAGATATTGGACAGTTTGAACAAAGTTTATAGCTTTGCTTTTCAAAACAGAAAATTAACTAGAGGTCCAAAGCTTAGCTGGTTCTTTTTCTAAGGATTAGATGTTAAGTACAGAGAACAAAATTTATAATGCAGTTTAACAAAACTTACCTTGTGAAACCAGAATTCTCTACAGTCATAAGCAACTTGTTGTAAGTTAAACACAAGCCCTAAAATGTTCTCTTTGTTCCAATGCTGTATTACCTACCAAGGTAAATGTTTTCTTAGTACCGTTATTTTTAGCAGTATTTTACAGATGGCAGTAATACTGTACCGAGTTCTCCTCCCACAAACAAGAAAGATGGTCACGAACTGGAGCAAGTCCAGGGAATGTCCAGGATGCCAGTCTCAAGGGACTGGAACATGGGATCTACATGGAGAGATGAAGGAACTGGGACTTGTTCAATTGCAGAAACGGCCAGCAGGGGCCTTGCTGTTCCTGTGATGCTATGGAGAAGAGCTTTACTGGGGGCAACCAAAGGGAATGAGAAACCACCAGTGCAAACTGAAGCAAAGAAAGTTCTGAACAGAAATAAAGTGAGTAAAAATCACTCTGGGGACAAATATGCACTGGAGAGGTTGCTGCAGGGGCTGGGGAATTTTGCTCATTTTCAAGACTCAACTACACAAAGCCCTTAGCAACCCAGTCTAGTTCAACACTATCACTTGGATTAGGTGAGCTCCAGAAGTCCTTTCCAGCCTCAGTGGTCTGTGATTACAATATTCTTAATTTAGGAAAAGTTCCATAACCATTAAAAAGTAGAAAAAAGAAAAAAAAATTATTTTGGGAACAAACCTGTAAAGTAAACACATGTTGCAAGCTTTGTGAGCATGCAGGCTTAAAAAGACAGAGGTTTTAAAAGTAAAAAATCATCTAAGCTTGCAAGTTTAAAGCTGAATTCCAAGCTTGAGCAGCACAATAAGGCAGAGGCTGCATTCCATCTGCACACGTGTGCAGCCTGCGGAGGACCAGAAACCACTGCAGTGGGGTCCTGCTACAGTCACACTGATGACACACAGAATGTCAGGGGAAAATGAATGAGCTTTCAGTTTCACAGTACAGACCATTGAGGGAACAAAAAATGCCTGATATACAGTTCTAGAGTGAAGAAAAGGCACAGGAACTAAAAGCACAATTTAACAGAAGTAAGAAGCACAAGCTCTATCACAATTCCCAAGACACTTCTGCAAGCTCATACGTTTCCAAACATGTCATTTGACAGTGTTGACTTTGAAACAGTCCCTTAAAAATGTGAAAACAAACCCAAAAGAAAACAACTCTGCCATATGTTATGATGACACTACCTTAAATCTAAAGAAAACAACACATGAGAAGTAATTGTAACCTCTAACACTCACCTCTCCACCAGTCAGAGCCACATTCCCGTGTTATGTAAATCAAAACAAAGCCTATTCTTTTCCCACTGAAGATTTTGTCTTTTGTTTGGAAGCCCAGGAAGCATGGCATTCATCTGGGCCTATCCTACAGATATGTCACCAATGACCAATTTCAGATCTGTGTGTGGTACTCAGACATATGGTACATTATTCTGTCTGGAAATCTAAAGATTGTTGTAAAACAGAATTTAAAAAAAAAAGAAAATCAAAACTTAAATTGTTATAGTGGTTTACAACAAAATCCTTCCATTTCTATTTCCATTGCTGAGTATGGCACAGACAGTAGGTGTGAACCCACAACCCCACAGAAGTCAGTGGTGTTTTCTCTTACTGTACAATCTTGTCTGCCAAACTTCAAAAGGCTCATCGATTTTAGCCAATATGGGCTAAAATCAACTCGCATTTTGGCTCAGCTGAGCTGGTGGGCGCAGCTAAGGTTTCCTTTCTGCTGTATTTAAGTCAAAGCAGGGGTATGGAGAGCATGAGCTACTAGGCCTAGGAACAGAGAGAGAGCAATTGGCCAGCAGAACCTGAAGGAAGGAATACGATACTGATATCCATTATGTGAGTTAGTGTTGGTTGTTGTTGAGATATGCAGAGTCAATAAACTGTCCTAATTAACCACCTCCTTTATAACTTCCCCTTCTGGCAGTTGTGGCCCAGGTGACTTCCCATCCATGCTGGGATATCCAGATTGTCATACTGTATTTCTAAGCTCATGAACTCACCCCACCGCCACATCTGGCTCTAGCAGCAGTCACAGCTGCACCTCAGTCCCCTGGACAAAGTGTGCTCTACGTAACATCCTACTGCACCTTCCACGAGTGATTTTACTAATGCTCCACCCTTTAAAGAGCTGCTTCTCTTCCCCAAGATAAGCACTGCAATCTCCTATTTTAATACAAAAGTTACTGAGGCAGAGAAGAGCAAAGTGCAGCAGCCCTGCTATTTAAAGCCTCCCTTGGTGCAATAGGTAATTCTCCCAAACAGGCAGTGGGTAGAAGAGTCTCCTCTATCTGTGCGTCTCAGGGCAGGAAGGAAACTGGAAACAAATACTATAAATGCTTTATTATCCTGAACTGAAATCAATAAACTATGAACAGTTGTAACCTAATTTACTAGCAAACAGAACTGAAAAGATATCTGACAAAGCTTTTCATATACATTAAGAGCCATCAGATTGTAATTTTAGGTCAATATCAAGACACACAATGACCTAGAGTAAAATGATCCATATACCATTACTGATTTACTCAGTTGCCCAAATTACCTCAGTAAATTCTAACTTGCATGAAAACTCTCATGAATTACTAAAATAAAAAATAAAAGGTAAAGGAGAGAAAAGAAGTCTCTTCATTGATGCCACTGTCAATGATACGCACATGTTGCTCTTCAAAAGCAGATTCTGCACAAACAGAGGTGGAGACTGTGACAACTAGCTCCCAGAAGGGTGGATCTGTGAGCTCAGCCCATGACAGGGGGAGGTGGTGGTCCCTCATACCCCCCAAAAAGAGTCTCCTATCCAAAAAAGAGCAGGATTGACAAGTGTGTATTTGGGTGGTTTTGGTCAGTGGCATAGCCAAAGCCATTTGAAGTGACATCTCTTCCAGCACTCCCATAGAGATTCCTTGCAGGACAGCAATCCTTGGCTCTGGACAAGGCTCGTTCTCTCCTTGCACTAACACAGAATAACAGGTGATACACAAGACATGCAATGCAGTGCATTAGGCAGCAGGAAGGAACATCCACTGAACAGGAATTTCTACTCCTCCAGGTAAAAGCTCTCCCTGAACCAGACAGCTTCTTACAGACAAGAGGTCTGTGCTTAGAGAAGCAGCTGGAATTTCAACCAGAAAAAGAAAACAAGTATTTGTTCAGTTAGAGTGGGGAAAAAGGCAAAATGAAACAACCAACACCAAACTGAGTCTGTATTTAAACCACTAACACGGTTTCAATTCTAGCAACATTACAGATACATGATTCATTATTTTTTATTTCAGCTACTATAGGAGCAAAGGATTTCCATTTACATCACTCAGCGGTCCAGTTTCATTCCCATTTCCTGAGAGGCAAGATAAAAGAAATTACAATCGCCAGACCACACAAGCACACTAAGAGTTAACTACTAGGAACAGAAATCAAGCTTCAGCAATTTAACAAGACTGTCCAACTTCACAATTTTGACTGGAAAGTAATTTTTAGTCAAGATCTGTTACATGTACACAACTTACAGATTCCTTTGCTTGAACTTCTGCAGTGGATATTCTTTTAAATAAATAAACATGCTGTTTATTTAGTTTGGCATTAAGTCCCTTTTATCATTCTCATAAAAATATTGTCAAGGACAAAGCAGTTTGCATGAACCCTTGTACATGTAATATATATATTTTAAATTATTTAGCTTCAGTTTTCAACTTCTGGTCAACTTTCAACTTCAATTTTCAATACTTTTTTTAAGTAGCCTGATAACATAGTCATGAACTAAAATAATAAAATGAAAAAAAGAGTAAAAGGAAAAGAAATAAATTTCTTAAGAGTAGCTTACAGATTGGGGTTATCTCTGCAATTTTGAATTGATGGTAACATTTATATATTAGAAGATCTGCAAAGGAGAGATTCTACAACACACAAATGTCTCAATGCCTGGGGCATCTCCTCAAGAGAAAGGCCTGCAGTAACCTAAATTGCAGCTGAATTTGTGGAAAGTGGAATAACCTTTAACTGAAAAGAGTGATTCTTAAACATAAAGTAGTTATATCTCATTTCCTATAAATATGTACAAGGAAGTCTATATACTTACAAAATATCTTGATGGAATCCTCAGTTTTCCAGGTGGGCTGGCTTAAATTTTGAAAGCAATTTAGAAATTTTAGCCTGAACAAGCAATGTTTCTCCTCTGTTTTGCACAGGTGAAAAATCATAGATATGTGCCTCTCTTTAAGTCATTTATCCATCTGAAATGTTTTTTATAGTCAGTATAAAAAACTTACATGAGGCTACTGGAAAATTTTCCAATAATCAAGACTACAGAATTAGGAAATGTCCCATTTAGAAATTGAGTTTTGAGTGATAAGAATGAAATACAAACTGGTCCATACTGTCATGCCTCCATTTAGACTGCACTAATGTTAGTTCTGATGCAGCGCAAGTGCATCACCAGACAGATGGGTCAGATCAGGGCTTCAAATATATGTGACTTAAAAATTGTAATTCAACATGAAATTGTGACATATCAGTTAATTAGATTTTTTTAAATGAAGAATCAGAATGCTTTTATAAGTTATTTCTTTATGCAGAGAGATTTGTCCATAGTTCCTAAGAATTCCAGAAATTAGATAAGTCTAAGGATAAGTCTATTTATCTATGTAGAACCAGGCTAATCCTCACTTTGCTAAATAACATCATTTATCAGAGGGACCAAAAGAAGATTTTCTTATCATTCCCACTAAGAATTTAACTAGGAGAAGTGTCATATCATGAAAAACACCCAAAATTGCTACTAAAACACGAGATTACAAACGCTGTGCTCAAGCTCCACCAAAGCTCTGTGACTCCCATGAGAGCCTGGTACAATAACAGCAGACAAAGTACCAACAATGGAAAAGTATTCGGGGCAGCAGAGTTTTGCTCCAGATCAGGGTGTTTGTAACAAAACCAGTAACACAGGAGGTGCCCAAAACAGACTCAATGGGCAACTAGGCACAAAATTTGTAGTGCAACAGGTAAAACAAAAATATTTTAAATAAATAAATAAATAAATAAATAAATAAATAAATAAATAAATAAATAAATAAATAAACCCCACAACAAATAAAGGTCAGAGTATGACGCACACATTTCACAGCAGTGAACTGACAAGATTACAAGACTTTCTTTTTCCCTGTTTCATTCACTTCATTAACATTTTGGGGGTTTCAGCTACTTGATTTTGACCCATTTTTGTGCCTGAGGTTTTATAAGCTTCTTAATTTTGACTGCTCCCCAAACCCATCTGCACTTCTAGAAACTGTTCTCCTTTTTTCTCTTGGTTTCACAAACTCTAGGTGGAGTGCATTTGCAATGATCTACAATTCTCCTTATAAATGAATCCAGCATGGGGCAATAGCAGAGATTTTCAAAATTCATCTATTCCTCATGTGCATTTCCAAAATTACTGAAAATTAATGAGTTTCTACTTTGTGCATTTATATGCAGCTCTTTGAAGTAATCATTACTAGCCAAGAAAAGTCAACTGAAGAAATGGATTGCTGAAATAAAAATAACAAATACCCTGTACCTACAGTACTTTTCAACACTTGTAACTGCAGTCCTGGATCCAAAATGCACTAAAACAGAGTAAATTACATATCCAATGAGTAATGCTGACCAAAATGATGAATTTCTAAGTACGCTGAACATGCCTTAAAAAGTGGAGTCTAAGGACTTTTCTTCTCTGGAAGGTAAATTTTTTTTCCTATCAAGACTCAATTCCCTTTTGTCCCAAAATAAATAAGATTTTACACACAACTGAGTTTATCTGCCTCAAATTGATTAAAACATTAAAATCAATCTAAAAAAAAAGTATAGTTAACCAATTTTTGATTATTACTGCAAGTCTTGTAGGAACACAGATGTGCTGAATATGAAATTCGCTGCTTGAAAGGTGTTAGGCATTACTAGAATGCTTTCAAAACATGTGCAGGCACTTACAGAAAGTGTTCAGGAGCTTTACCCAGTTTGAAAAGAAGTGCTTTTCAACAGCATTAGTTTTATAGTTAGTCTTTTTAGGCAAATTTCAAAGAATGTATAGTTCACATAATTTAAACTGAATTCACCTATAATTCAGTATTTGACAGAGCTAATGCTTAATTGTTTCTAAGGAGTCTGCAAACAAAAATATTTCTTCTTTTATTCCCCACACATTTCACTAAAATTATATTTTGCTTTGTTTTCACATTGAGGATTGAATTTGACACTTTAACAGAGAAAAGCAGCTTGTGCTGCTTCCTGTGCTTCTAATTATTGTACTCACAATTTTCTTTGTTTTATATCAGAAAGAATTTAATGAGACCTAAATTCTGAAATACAGCACTACTGCTGTAGAAGAGGCTTTCTTCCAACACATTCTGGTTCACCATCCGAGCAACTCAAAGAATTTCTGACCAATGAGTTAACCCTAGCAGCATGCAGGTTTGAATCCAGATGTGGACACAACTGCATGTTCTCCAAAGCCCACCACGGGCACAGCTGTTTATTGTTTCCCGCTCAAGTGTTTTAAATCCTACCTTCTCTTATATCAGATACCAGAAGCTATTTTCTGTTTACCAGTGCAAGGTTAATAAACACTTTTCAAATAATGTCATAATCTACTGTGTAGATCCTCAGAACCAGTTTTATCTTCTTCACACAAAGATAATGATGATTATCTCTGCAGCTCCCATAAATCACTTCACCTGAGTTGATGGAGATATGTTGATTTGCATCAGCTGGGGATTCTGCCAGTTTCTGCCCCAACCAGGGGTAGAATCATGATTTTCAAAGCTCTTTTTCAGTGAAAACACAACGCTGCATACCGGTAAAAGTCTCCTGGTTTTGTCAAAAATTTGTTTGCATTAAAATTTAAATACACTACTTAAAATTTCAGTCAACTCATCAGAGTACACATTACAAATCAGTTGATTCTAAATTTCTGAGCAAAAGTGAATAATAAAATCCCCACGTCCCTGAACACGTATGCCACCATCCCTCAATAGCTGTGACTCTGTGCTTTTTATCTCTAAAGCTGTATGTCCTTTTAAAAGACCATTATGAAGGATTGTCAGCAATTCTACTGGCACATAGATGATGAAGTAGAAATGAAAAATAAGATACAAGATTTGGACCCAGAACTTGCAGTGCTTCATCACAAAACTTGAAATTAGTTGCTGTAAGGTACTTCCAAGGAGACAAGGACCAACACCCTGGCAAGTTGGTGAATATTTGCATGCAAACATCAGCTTAGCTTCCATTTGAATCCAAATGGTTTTGCTCCTCATTTCCCCTTAGCATATGACATATACTAACATTCAAATGAAGAACACTATTTTTTTCCTTTATGAACATAAGAAAATGGGAGAATAAATTCTGCAGACAGGGAAGACAGAATGGGAAAATATATAGTAATTTATAATGGACTAATCAAACAGCATGTGTCATGTTTTTATAACCTCCCATAGACCTCCAAAGGCAATTATAGCAGAGGAGTTTTCAGAGTTACACCTGACTGAGATGGAAAGGTCTGTGTACATCAAATATTAAAAACAAAATCACTATAAATAACCTCTAACTGAAGCACAGCCCCAGTGACAACTAACATTCTTTTTTTCTTTTTCTCTCATTTTTGCCCCTTGACACTGCAGTGTGAAGACTGTAAAAGAAAAGATGGAATATATATCTACAGAATGACCTAAAATTTTCCAGTTCTCGTGATTTTCCAGTACCAGTGAGGGAAATGTACAGCCATGTGTGTGGCCATTATCTTCACAGTCCAGTTTCTTTACTGCATCAACAAATATAATTGAGCAGAAAACAGAGCAGTGTTAGCTTCAGTACAATCCTGCTACATAATTTGTAATAAGATATTTGATTTTTAATACTATAAAAAGAAGACTATTCTATATCTTTCCTAAAATATTTGTAAATGACATCACAGATTAAGAGGTGGCCCTAACTATCTGAGCACCACTTGATACTTGCTTTATGTTAATAGACACTCTCTTGAGTAGCTGTGCTTGAATATGTTATAAAGAATAAAAGGAAACACCGTTTAGCAGTGTTTTTAAAACCGTGAGCAATTTCCATAATTTGTGACAGTTGGCAGATTTTGATAGTATCTCACATTGATTTTTATGTTTCCAGATGACAATCATTACACTATTATCTGCAGTTTGAGTAGTGGAAGCTAACCTCCTAATTAGGATGAAAAACTGCTCCAGTTGCAAACCCAGTAAGTCACAACAAGTCAATAATTTTAATAAGAATTAATTTTTAAAACTCTACAAGGTTGTATTGGAAGTTATTCTGGCATGTCTATTGATTAACACTTGGTATTACATCCTATAAAGGACTCATTAAATACAACATCAATCTAAATGCAATATTTTGGTATTTCTTAGAATTTTTTTTTTTTATATTTTACTTACTATAAAGTGTAAGAAAATAGAACAAAGCACTAACAGATTATTCAGGTAAAGTAGCTTTTTGATTGGTGTGCTGGCTTCACACTGCACTTGAGAGCAATATGAAGGATTAATTCACTCTGTGCTATACTCAAACTAAAAGGATATATGACTGAGAGCTGGCATTTCCCTTATTTGTCAGCATCAAATGTCCTGAAAAATCTCACAAATTTCCAAATATAAAATATCTAGTTGCTGCCACGTACAGAATCAGTCATGTCTTGATTACTGTGGCCCCTCTTTATTATGATCCCACAGATATTCTTCCTTTTAGGAGTATGTAAATCTGGGATATGTGCACTAATGCCATGAAGAGATTTCTTCATTTTCCAGTTTATGCTTGAATTTGAAAGAACAGCAACAATACCAAAAGCAAAATTTGATTTTTGAGAGCTGCTGAATAGTAACATTTATTAACATGGCATCTACCTAGACAAACTTGGAAACCATTAATATTAGCTATAATATAATTATATCTATTTAACAAAAAAGCTTTTACTAGTCCTGTTTCCATTTGTCTGAATTAAAAAGCTTTTAATGTTAATATCAGAGGTTTACCATGTAAGAACTGCCTCTTGTTAGCATAGACATTTATACTCCGATAACAAGGTTGGTCGGAAAAATGAATTTCAGTGAAAGCCCGAGAGTGATGCTGCTGTAACTCGCTGACGCTGCTCAGAGCTGTGAGCTGATGCTAGGTGGCACTCCTGTGTAATTAAACACCAACCACTTCCCTGCATCCCATTCACTCCGGGCTTTTTTCAAAACAACCAACTCGAACATTTTGAATAATAATTTAAACAACAAACACATCTCTTTTTTCCCTTTACTTTCACCTCGTCAGAATTTCACTCCTTATACACAAAAGGTCTCAAAATTAAATTTCCTATTCATAAACCTGTGTTCTAGCACAGCGGTGTTATGTGAAACAGCTCACAGAACAGGAGGGAGACTGCAGTATTACACCCCATACTCTGGTATTGCACAATTTCTAACTTCTCTCTAGGTTCTGACCTCGCTTTTCTCTGCATCTCGGAAACAGAATTACCTCGCGTTTGAGGTATGTACTTCCAAAGCCTGTTTTAGTCTCCAGATGGATTTGATTGAAGAGCTCAGTTTAATTATGTGATCCCTTTACATGCTACTGCTTTTAACAAATTACATGTTCACCATGGAGCAGTTACAATTATTTGTAGCTACCACAGATAAAATATGGTTACACCTATTTTCCTAGACAGAATTTTGGGAACGTGTCTCACCTTGTACAATGTTTATTTCTAGAAGGAACACTTGTTTGGTTCCCACAGTCACTTGAATTACAATTCCAAAAGGTTTGCCAAGTAAGGCAAGTCAGCCTCCTGTGAAAGCACCACTGACACAGTGCTGGCAGGGAAAGATTCAGCACAGTGATGACTACAATAAATATAAGAACAAACCATGTCAGTTATAGTTAGCTTATTCCATAGCGAGAACTACTTATATATTATACAGTGTATGTAAATAATACAGTGAGGTTTCTTTCTCATTTAAACATGAACCCAAACGGGAAGGCAGAAGAGATCGTACTGTAATATTAATACAAGAACAACATAGTTTTTTTTTTACTGTGAAACAGACATTTAAGGACCAAGAATCACTGATTAGGTATGAAGAGGTATCAGATCTCTCTTACCAGATTTTACTAACGATGCACATACATTTACTGTATTCATTACAGAGCACCGGCTGAGATGTAGAGTCCCAACTCAATAAAAAAGCAGAGCAGTCGATTAAGAGGCCTCAAAATCACAGCACAGAGACTTGTACATGAAAGTAGGAACATGTGGCTGTCCCTCACTATAATGAATAAACTTGTCCAAAACTTCTTGAGTCGGGTTGCAAACACATCTGATGTCAGTGGGGGCCCTCAAAAACAGTTTTTGTATCTAACTGACTAGCCTTCCTTTCTAGGAGGTTGATTAGATGTTCTAGGATGCGTATCACATGCTCCTTTTTTCCAGGTAGTAGAGACATCACTCCACATTTTAATATTCAAGCATTCTATTTATTCTGGGCATTTCTAGTGCAGAATGTGGACACTGGTGTCCAGCCGTATCTACAGAATCCTCAACAAAGACAGAGTCTGAGTGTTTCCAATACACACATTGGTTGCTCCTAATTCTACAACACAGTGGGAAGAAACCAATTGTGTCACCACAGCACGGGAAGAACTACTTACCCTGACACTGCTTACCCATAACAACAATTTAATCTGCAGAAGTGTTAAAAAATAGGGTGATTCTATTTTAGTGTATCATATTAACATTTGCACACAAGAGTGCTAATTTCTGAAACTCTGGTTTGTCACTCAGTAACATGACTGCCTGAATTCTTCTAAGGCACATGAGGTAAGTTATTCAGGAACAACAAAAAGAGGTTTCTAAACAATGCACATCTGCTGTAGAGCTGAGTCAGTCCTGTAATGCCTGGTGTTGTGCCACCCTGCTGAATGAAGGCTTGAGGAACTCAACTGCAGCTGGGAGCATTTTTCTCAAAAAATTCATTTCCTCTCACTACTCAAATAGTAGTTGTGGCCCCTGTGGCCCTGCAAAGACCAAGGCTCTGCATTTCAATCCAGCATCTCAATCCAAATCATCAGAAACAAAACTCGGCTAAGGAACACTGGAGTTCCTAAATCCTGTGTAAGAGATCCTATGCAATACCACTTCCTTCTCTTTTAACAGCTTTTCTAGATCCTTCCCACTGAATCATAATCACTTATTCATTTTTTAGTAAAAGGTTAAAGCCTTCCTGGAAATGACAGCAAGCCAATGTAGTGTGGTTTTTTTTCCACAATGCAACAGTTTATAATTGACTGCTTATGTAGTAATTGCTCTATTTATAGAGATTATTTGCAAGAGAAAAGTGATTGACATCACCTGGTATTAATGATAGAGGGTTTATTTCACGTTTATGACATAAAGTTTCTACATAAATTATTTTCCCTTCCTAAGATGCTCATGTTTCACATGAGTCTTGGGAATATATGTATGAAATTACATGCCAGCTTTATCTTTTGTACATTACCTAACAAATACTACTATTCTTTCAAAATTATTTTTACAGACTTTCTGTAACAGCATAAGAAAGACTCTTCCTAGTCACTTAGCGCAGCAACACTTAAGTTGTTCGGATCTCTGCCTTTTGAGCACCCATAATGGCAGTGCTGCCTTTCCTGTAAGTATTCCAGTACAGTATGGATTATACACCTTTTAATTTTGATGGACGAAAGCTCTGATGTGCAATCAAGCAATAGCATTTGTATATGACAGAAAGTAAGACAATTGGCAAAGAAATGAGGGATGGAGAAAAGATCTGAGAAGATCCAAGAAGATCCTCCTTCTTTAAGTTTTGGCTCTCCAGTGGAAGAGGAAAAAGGTAGCAGGAAAAAAAAAGAGTAAAAAACCCTATTCAAGTATTATAGCCTTATATTCTCCAGCAAGATGGGTTTGAACAACAGGAAAAGTAAAGTGACAACACTGATCAAAAAGAATTTCAGATTGTAACTAACAATTACATTTACCTCTCATATAATTTCATTGAAGTTAAGTGAGAATAAACAGTCATTGTGTAAGAAAAAAACTATTCACAGAAGGCTTATAAAATTGCAGTGTAATTCATCTATTCATTAGAAGGATAATAAAGACCATGGCCTTTGAATTATAATGAACTTATATTTCTTTCCATGCTTTTGTTCTGGAACTGTAGCTTATTGGCATTTTAAATGCAACACAAAGGCACATATTGTAGAAATGACTGAAAATATTTTCTGTCCTTCATTCATTTGCTGAATTACTTTTTAAGACATGAGAGTTGGAATATGATTACACTTAATCCCTGGCAACACCTTCTTCCTAGAGCCCAAACCAAAAAATGGAAGAAAATACTCTGCTTTTATACAACACAGTTGTTCTTCCACACCAAAATGGCACTTAGGTTATTGCTAAATAAATTATCAAAATAAAAACCAAAGACAGAGATTTGCACTTGTGTGACACTGTCTTCTTAATGCCATTACAAACCACAAAACTTTCCATTTTGGGAGGTTATACTAGGATGCTACAGGAGGGATTGATGACTTGTAGGAAGCTTAACAACTTAATTCAAGGCTTAGTTCATATTTCACAAGATACTCAGGAAGTACTAACACCTCTGTTGCTCACAGCAAGCCTTTGAAATTTATCAAGGAGATAGCCTAAGCGTTAAAGAAAACATGCCTTTGCCCCTTATGAGAGTTTATTTAGTTTCAGCAGGGCTTTAGCACAGAATTTTGCTTCCCCTCTCCACCCCCATCCCTTGGCTCACATAGATGATGTCAGCCCAGCAGCAATAATGGTCATTTCGAATGACCTTTCTCGAGACAGGTCCCCTCTCTGCTGCCCCAACTGAGGCCCTGGAAATGCAGAGTGGGTACAAAGAGACAGAGAGTCGGAGGGAGCAGGAAAACACTTCCCGTAGAGCTGCCACCTTCTCCTCATTTCAAATGTAAGAACTGAACTCCCAGCTTTGCAGCAGCTGGAGCAGCTGTCCTTCCTCTTCCTGCTCCAGACAACAACCAGGACCTAGAGGGACCCTCCAGATATCCCCTAAACTGGCACCTGCACTCCAGCCCATCACCTGCCTTCCTGCCATGCCAGACAGCCTCACACCAGCTCTGCCACACAGAAATTCAAGGGTTGGATGAGCGGAGAATTCTGACAGGGTTTATTACAAATGTGTATCTTAGACAGGACTGTGTTTGTGGGCCTTTCCTTGAAGCCAGCTTATAAGCATTTCCACACATTGGTTCTTATTTACACACAGACATACTCAATCCTAATGTACCAATTAAACTCCTCAGGATTTTTTTTGTGGTTTTAAACATACTGTTAGCATTTTTCAAGATACACCATAACATTAAAACCCTCTAGTTAGTTGAAATCTATTTTCAAAAAACTAAGAAAAATTACTAGGTCTAAAGCAAAACATCTAAAAATGTTCTTTAAAAAATTAAATATACTTCATGACTCTAAGCCAACTATTAGTTCCATAAAATTAAAAGCAGACAAAAGAATTGTTAAATCAAGTTTGTGAGTATTGGCAAGCCATGGGGGAAAACCTTTGCCTTCATCTCTTTCTACACATTTTTTCTATTTTTTTTTCGAGAGGCAATTTTCATCCATTACTCTGCATGGAACCAACATCCATTATACAAAGACAGTATCTTAATCAAAATGACTTCTTATACAAGTCTATTTAATAAAAATTCATTGTTTTAATCTAGTAAGTGTAATATTAATGAAAACTAAATTATGTCTCTTTATTAGTCAGTTACTGATGCTTCTCTGCAGCTTATAAAACTAGTTCTCTTAAAGCTGAATATATTTTAAAGCACCATAAAAAACTAAGTGGCACTTGCTAATGGAACAAAAACCGGTTAGGCCAATACCATGGATTGGCACTACTGCAATGTGACCAACACACCACCAACCACATTTTCTTACACAAAAATGACTCTCACACAACTAGGAGGTTTAACAGATTTAACAATAGCTTAAGAGGTTTCACAATAATATTATTGTTTAATAAAAATCCATTTAACTTGGAGTAGGTAAGCAACTTGTAGTTGTATGTTGGAAGGATAGGCTTTACCTCAAAGAGCTTTAGAAAAAATTCTCTGCAGCATACACTCATCTCTTGAAAATTAAAGTTTTTAATAAATAAAGAGCTGAATGCTTGCAGCTGTTAAAAAAGACTGGAAATGCAGTCCAAATTTTCCATAGATCAGTGGAAAACTTCACCTGCAATGACACCCACTGGAAAAAAAATTTTAAAATCTCTGTGAGACCTCTAAGCTTCTCCCCTCACGGAGACTTCTCATTCAGACAAACACCCTCAGGCAGTAGTAGAGACATGATTTCTTTAATCTCCATTTGAACTCTGTTCTTCAGATGAAACCAATTTCTTGGACTTCTTCCAGAACACAATCCTACAGATCTCCTAACGCTTCTCAGAATCTCAGCCCCACTACTTGCAAATGCATTGAAGCAACAGACCAAACTCTAATTTGCACCTTTAAGAGCCTCCCCATTGGAAGCCTGTGTCCAGCAGCGTGTCCAAGTAACTCAAAGCACATTTTCCCTAACAAATTCATTTATTCAAACAATCAAAACCACAAGGGTCTGCCTTCATTCCCACCAATATATCCCAGAAATCTTCTGAAGTTACTGCCTCAGAAACACGCTACATAGGCCTGTTCTCAGTCTGCCTGCCCTCCTAACTAGGCCATGCTCCCCATTTAGGGAAAAGTTAGTTGCTGCTTAACATTTATCTTTATCTCTTGCCCTCAACCTTTGTGTACAAAGTGTGTGGCACTGGGACACGGAGAAGAAAAGAAGAAACAACTAATTAGTGATCTAGTCGTGGCCCTAGATAGTCTCTTGAAACTATTTATCCTGAGACATTTTATCTCTGGACATTATTTAATTCATTAAGAGGCTGAAAAAATTAAAGCAATTTATTATAAAGCGAAGTCACTGAAACACACTTGATAAACATAGAAGTGCAGACCTCTCCCACATCTCTCAGAACAAGCAATGCAAATAAAGGCCAGAGTCACAAGACAAAAAGCAACGTCTGAGAAAAAGAGCAGTGTGCACATCTCAGGCCTGCAAACACCACCAGCACTTCTTCGGTGTTGATGCTCCCCACCCTTACAAGCAATGCTTTACCTGCTGGTGTAAGCTGGAGGTGGCGGAAGTCCCTTTTAAACATGCTTTTTTATTGGGTCTTCTCATCCCTGTCATCTTTCCCCGCCACATCTCCTCATTGCCAAGGACAGTGGCTGAACTTGGAGAGTGGTGGTGAGATCTTTTGGGAGATGATGCTGTGGTACACCAATATCTCTCAGCAACCATCTAGAGTTACCGCCTCAGAAACACAGCACACAGGCTCGTTCGCAGCCTGCCTGCCCTCCTAAGCAGGCCATGCTCCCCATTTAGGGAAAAACTTGGTTGCTGCTTAACGAATTTTTGCACCTTTAAGAGCTTCCCAATTGGAAGCCTTTGTCCAGCAGTGTATCTAAGTAACTCAAAGCACATTTTTCCTAACAAATTTATTTATTTAAACAATCAAAACCACAAAGGTCTGCCTCCATTCCTACCAATACCTCTCAGAACCTATCTAAAGTAATCTGCCTCAGGAACACACCACATAGGCTTAGTTTTGGTCTGGTTATGCTAGGGTATGAACAGCATTTTAACACTTGTATTTGTTTAGAAGTCTTTCCTTCCCTAACTGCTTTATTTTTTTTCAGGTCTGGTACCACCTCCAATTGCCCATTACCTACAAAGCCTCCACTAGATTAGGGCAGCAATCTCAAACTTCTTATAGTTAGCTTTAGATTTCTTAAATTCGAAAGACTCAAATGAAGCCACACTCTTCTGGTGGTATCAAATGCAATAGGGAGAGGTGATTTTGATCCCTTTGACTGAACTCCAAGGGAGAGGAAAGGAGAATTTACTTTCCCTCTGCAGGGAACTGCTGTGCTTAATGGCTGACAGAAATGTCTCAGAGCTCCCTCCCTCGCTGTGCTACATTGTGGTAGGTAGCTGTGGTGGAGCTGTTGTCATCTAAGGACATAAGCAAGACAAGGAACAGTAATGGCTATGATCAGCCCAAACTGCAAGTTTAATAAAACAAACAAACAAACCAACCAACCAACCCACCCTACCCAACTTTGGCAAACAAGCTGTGATTTTCAATGCCTTTCTTCATTTCTCTTGCAACCAAGAAGCTGTCACTGAAATTTCAGCCCCATGTCCAATAATATTTAATGCTCTTTCACTTTCCACTATCGACTTATAAAAATGCATATTTTCTTTCATACACAAGCTAAACCTTGACATTTATAAGCATTCAGAATCAGGATCTTCTCAAAATCCAATATGAAAAGCATTTGTGCCCCTCCAGACACATTGCTGGCAGTCAAATCTGTGGCTACTGACAGCAGCAGTCTATGACAGAGTAATAACTATGGTGTATGACTACATACATTATTCACATTAAAGTAATATTATCAATTACAATCAGAATTCATGAAGCTCTACAAAATGGCAGGTCAAGATGATTTAAGTGCCATTTTACATCCTAATATTTACAAGCTAATACTTCACAAAATGAGTGGGATATAGTTAGTAGTATCACATCCACTTCCTGTGGAGGCACTAGCTAAAGCACTCCTAACTTTTGTGTTAAGATAATAGTTGAAGGGTGTTGACAGTTTTAACCTATATCCTTTTATTCAGAAAGACTTCTAATCCTGAATCTTGGCTCTTTGTTTTAAATCAGGGATGTATTGATTAACTGTGAGACTGAATGTATCTCAGCGGTGGCTGAGCTGAGTATCCACTATAGAATTAGGACAGTTAAACACTGGAATCGATCCTCTCATTGTAAAGCCACAGCTGCTGTGGCAAGCAGTTTCTCTAAGCTATTAATTTTATTATTAGCACACCTGGAGACACTGTTTCCCTGAGGGAAAAGCAATTCAATTGTGTGTGCTGCAACAACTAGTGGCATATGATCAATGAAACAGCTGGGACCACGAGCTTTCTCCTGGAGCTCGGGGTGGCTATGACAAAGTAGTTTGTAAAGCACTGACAATACAAACTAATATTGCTTTATGTTTTATGCACCTCATTGTAAGCACATCGCTTACACTTTCCATGTGTAAGCTATATCTGGCACATTCAGGGCTTTTTGGAGTAGTTCACCAGTCTCAGTCTTCCAAAGGTCTTTCCCTATGACATCCGGTATCAACTGACCACCATCCTTTGCCTGACCACTGACTCCTTCCATCCTTCCCCTGTGCCCCCAAGGCAGCAAAAAACCACACTCCAGTGAAAGGCAATAGCAACACTTGTTTAACATAGAGGAGAAAGACTAATTACAAGTTTCCACACATTTGGTTCTATTTCATAAGCATGTTAATGAACAGACACAAAGCCCCATAGGCCTGGCAGCAAAGCAGCAGCTATAACTCGCTTTCTAATCCCAAAATAACTGATACATCTCAAATACTCTGATTCAGCAATTCTTGAAATTTAGTCAATATTTAAATGTAAGAGTCAGTAGAATTTAGCAGGAAAGAGGATAAAACATGGACCACTCAGGTATTACAGGCATATATAAATGATGCACCAGCAACTCCACACACCAAAAAACCCACAAATTCACACTGGAAGGACAAACCAATGAGAAACCCCTCATGAAAATAAGATGAAGATAATGCTGCATCTGATGGAACTCATGATGCTCCAGTACCTCCTGCAAAACTTGGAGGAGATTTGGATCCTTATGCTTTTCATTCTGAATTGCCACAGTAGTGAAAGCAAGTTCTGCTGTGAAACCGTGTAAGGCATGGTACACATGTAAAGAACTCATATTAACAGAAATACTTAGCATTTCAGACTTCCTATAAATTTTATGTCAGTCAGCTTTAACACCTTTGACTGTGGGGTTTTGCAACTCAGCCATGTTCAAACCGTTGTTGGTCCATCCATTGACAGTCCACAAACATCTACTCTCCTACAGGCTGGCTAGCAAGGACACCACCACTCTGTCCCGTGTAATTTCCATTTCAGATTTTGATCAGAAAACATTGATTGTGAGTACAATGAAAATCCCAGCTTTTAATGATGATTTAAATATGTTTAAAATTAACCTATCATTATTACCACTTCTGCAGTAAAATCATTGTCAGCCTGCTGTATCCATGTCTAATTTGTGCAATCAAGAAATGAAGAGACTTGGGACTCACTACTCTGATGCTGACAAGCTATTTCACAGAATTTTTGAGCCATATTTCCCAAATCAGTCAAAGCATCGCAATGACTAACTATGGAAAAGAGGTGTCCTAGTCAGCAGATGCTATAAGAGAACCAAGACATAACCTTTATTCTTCAACTTCTACAATTTTTAAAAGTGAAAGAAAGTAACACCTTTGTCAGTCACTATGCAAACGCAAAAAATTGAGGGTAGGGTGGAGTGTGAGTGTTCGTGTCTAGAGGAACCTTCTAGTTAACTTTAGTTACTTGAACTTTGGGATCTGTGTCTCAAGGAGAATTTTTCTGCACAGAAAAACTATGAGATGCCTTCATTTCAGTAGATTTGAGACTCCATAACTGTATAGCCAAATACAAATCTTTAACCACCAAGCTTGAGCAGCAGTCAGTACAACCTCCTGCACAGATCCTACCCATAGTATGGGGCCACTCAAACCAGGATTAAAGGCAGAACAGTTTCACAGCTGTGTTCCACAGGACTCACATTTCCCCGTGCCTAGAAAATGTCTTCTATTTTGCTTTCTAGCCCACCACTTCTGCCAGTTTTCCCCCATGTGAATATCCCCAGGAAGGTTGGCCTCTGCTCTCACTTCTGCTCAAGACTTAGTCCTAGATTTTCACAAATTTTTTTAGTTATCCAATACCTATGTCAGTTATTGAATGTACACTTTAATGTGTACAATTTACTGCCAAATTATTTTACCAGTGATGCCAACACATACACATTTAACTATTTCTTGAAATCTAAATCAGTTAGTAGTCCTAATTTAGCTAACAGGGATATTAACTACTCTTAAGAATGTGGCAAATTACTTACTGAACACTGGACATTAAATTTATTAAAATGAATAAAAATACATTTACGTCTATTTGCATTGAAAGTATTATTCCTACATTGTAACACTACCATTTATTATCTTCATGTGTTTACATGATGACAAAATAGTAAATATTTTACATATTGGAGGGTATTTACACTTTAAACCCACCTCACCTTAAACATCCAACATATGTCCCTGCTTTTTGAGGTGCTGGCCATTCTTATGTGAAAATCTGTCTAAAGCAGGATTTAATTAAGAAACTGAGTAAAGGCAACATGATTTCAACTTGGAGCTAGCAGATTAGATGGATTGCAGCTTAAATAATATTGTTTCGTTCAAAAAAGAAATTGCTGGATATAGTTTGGAATTTTAAATCAAAAAATAGATTTCTTCTTGACGCAGAGAACTGGTCAAAAATGTATCAGAAGGCAGTTAGTAAAAACTGATCAATTAATCACATATATATATGTGATTTACATAGATATATATGTGATTTACATATATATATATGTAAAAGGTCCAGTTTCTGATGGAGTACCTTAAAAAAGTACATGTGAGCATTTTCATCTGCCCAACTTAGACAACATGATTTAGATCAGTGGTAGCACAACAGGCCCTGGAGGCACAGAGCCAAACCTCCTCTGGTAAATTTTAAGCTTTTTGAGTTGCAGACTGAAACCCAGCACAGTTAGTCATGGCTGTTGTGAATGAACAGAAACCTGAGCAAGACAAATTTTGCTGCTTTAAATATCATACAACTTCCTCACTCTTATACTATATTTGCTATTTTTCTTATCAAATAGGAAAGGGAATGACTAAGAAAATATTTTTTTCTAAAACCAGTTAGAACAAGACCAGTTTTGAATCTACCAAAATATGAGCATAATGTCCGACTTGATCCTATGAGAGGAGAATGCAATTCTCCTTGAGATCCATCACGATGAACTCCTAATGAGGCAGAGGTTCAGGGGTGTATTTGTCACCCCTCAAAAAAGTAAAATTCTCACTGCATTTAGGGAGAGCTGACTGCTGCTTTCCCGAGTTATGTCTCTTTGGGAGGCATGCCAAGTATCTAAGTGGGTGTACAATAGAAGTGCAGCAATTACTTCTCACTTTTGCTGGAGAACCAGCTCAGGACCTGGCACGACACAGTGTTCACCCGTGCCAGGCAAAAAAGCAGGTATTGACTTTTTTCCTTCCCTATGCTTCAAACCCCCAACCACTTCACTCTCCCCTGCTTTTTTAAACATTAAATTTAGTGTAAAATTAAACAATTTTTTAATTGTATGTTTGGATACTTTCAAATCAATTTAAAAAATCATAAAATACCCCCCCCCCCCATATTTTTACAGCTCTCACAATAATATTGGCTTATTTTTCACCTGCCTTACCCAGTTAATATGTACAAAGAGATGGGGAGAACAATAACATATTGAAGAAGCTATATGTTCTCTATAAGGTATGTTTGGAAACATATATTTTAACATTAAAGAAAGATTAAGAAGGAAATGCATGAAATTTTGTAAACATGAGAAACAACAGTTTGGATTCCTATGAGTATTACAAAATGACTACTATCAACAACAGATACTCATATATAATCTTTTACTTATCTAGTGTTTGCTGCCTGGTTCTATAGTGTATTCTCACTGGATTTCAAAGCAGACTCTAATGTAGCAGAAATATGTCTTTGAGGAAAAGACTTAGAGAAGTAATTTCTACTGAAATGTTGCAAGTGCTGCCCTGACTGACAAGCTGAGTATGCATAATTCAAAGGCTAAAACAGCCTGGACTAAAAAGTACTTGGATGGATGTGGAAAACTGGCAGCATATGAAAGATTAGGATATTACTTTTAAAAAAAAAAAGGTAAAAGGTAAAAAATAAAGAAGAACATCCCATATAGCTAATATATATAATTGATAGGGACATTCAAACTAAGGAAGGTAAATTCTGGTGTAAATATGCTGCATCAAAAGTCTGCTATTACTGTGTGATTACTTGTATTCCATGAAGATATACAATAGTTTGTCCATAAATGACAAAAAAATAAGACCTAATCTAAGAACACGATTAGTCAGCCACGGCAGAGCAGATGACTTGTGGAAACAGCCTGACTTACCCTGCAATAACCTGGTAAGGTGCCCATGTCTGAAGTGCAAGGAGATACTCAAGCACACAGGTTTGGTACATTTCTAAATACTTGAAATGAGACAGCTCTTTCCTTGTACACATCTGGGACACAGTTACACCACTCCTGTGGTCCCGACTGCAGTGATTCTGCTCTTCCACTTGCAAACCTGTGTTTTGTTACATGTTTCTCCTGCTACTTCCTACAGATCTAACTTATCTGAGCTACAGAAAAAAAGGAAGCTGAAATCAAGGTACTTTTATGCCCCTAACACAGCATATAATTTTTGGCAACATATGACCAAACTGGTGCATAGTAAAGCTTTGACACTGTAGTTTCCACTTAAGATTGCTGTAACTTTTTTGTTTATATTACTCCATTAAGGTCTAACATATACTATAATCAAAGTTTTCCTGTCACTGAAAACCAGACATGCTTAGCAGACCTGTGAGGATCCATTTAATAACTCAAAACAGTATTACACTTCAGTGAAGAACAAGAAGGAAAGTACTAAACTTTAGGACAAACCTAATTTAGGACAAACCTAATTTCACAAGCTGGAATTTGTCCAAGGCGCTGTATTTAACACCTTTACTCCTGTGACCAGTGAGCGAGTTCTTTAATGACCACAAGTGGCCAAGACCTCAGTTGTAGATCTCACCTGGTAGAGAGGCTAATGAGATTTCCATTTTGCTCAGATTGTTCCACATTTCCAATCCCTAATGGATCCAAATAACAAAGCTGTGCAAAAATGATAATATGGAACTTTTTTTCCCCCTCCAAATCTCAAAAAGCGATTTGACTCAGGGTCAGGGTGAGCTTTAAGCCTACACATACATCAGTTCTTTTACCTTATCTATATTTTGCAATCCTTGACATGCAAACACATACAGGCACCTCTCTGAAAGCCACCATATCAGAAAACCCAAAGCATTCTCTCAATACATCATGACTCTAGAATATTGTTTACACAAATTTAAAGGATTATTACTATACTCTTACATAAAAGCATAATACATACATAATAGACTGGAATGTCTCAAAAGGATGTGCCTTGTGCTACCTATAAATAATCCAGATGGAAAAAACCCTCAACTTGAATTAACCAGAACGTCATAATGGAATATTCAGAGTGCTTCTCTGAAACACAAGTATGCCATGGATCCAGTGATAACCACCTATCCATTTATTAGAAAATCATTAATACTTTCATGTGCAGTGAGTATTAATTAAAAATCAAGCACCAAACCCTAAACACAGTTCCATGTGAAGTGCACCCTTTCTTAAATAAACAGCTGAAGTATTGTCAGTGGCTTTGGAGCAACCGTTCTACAGGAGTGCTTAACCTGTAGGACACGAGTTACCTCCAGTCTGCTGGAATTATTCCTCTCGGCCCATGCTCTTCACTTGGAAAGACTTTTTCTGGACAAAGAAGGTCAGAAGCACAGATTACTGGTCTGGCACCAGTATCTGCCCATTCACAAGTGCCATCGTTCACTGCAGCATCTCCCTTACAAACCTGGGAGGGGACAATGTGGGAAACAATGTGCCTGGCAATAGGATGGATAAAATTCCTGGTGTCATCTTACTCCCAGCTACTGCCTTTCACAAAGAACCCAAGTGCACAAGATGTGACTCTACAGCACACATACAACACACCAAGTACTTGAAGGGAGAATAATTTCCAGCCATGGATTAGCAAAACTACTCATATGTGTCTTTCTCTAACAATATGAAAAACTAATGGCTTGGTGAAAGGTTCTGGGGGATCAGGAAAGTACTGCACATTACTGTGCATTATCAAATGCAGGCATAATAACATAGTACATTTTTTCCCTAAAGCCTGAATTCCTGTATTTTAGCAACTATACCATATTGTGACTATGGTGTATTGTATGACAGGTTTTAATGTGGTGACATCAATTTAATGATTTTTGTTAAAATTACCACATAATGTGTTTTTATCCAAAGTCTCAACACAGTTTAGTAACTGAAAAGCATTGGGGGTTTTCATTTATTTAGTTTTACTTTTCTAGCACAGTCCTTTTAACTGGCTTACCCACAACTTTTTGATGAAACAGTAGCAAAAACAACTGTCCTAGTTGCAATTTGTCAATCCAAACATCCTATCCCCCCTTTTTTTCCCCCTCTGTAAATATTCTCGATTACATTGCAGAGGTAGATAAACAAACTAAAAAGAGACAACAGGCATACATGGTTTATAAACACTGGTAAAAATGAGTATATTCGCAAGAACATTTCTCACCTAAGTACCCGTACTTGACAGCTGCCTGTTTGAAAGCAGGTTTTGATGTTTGCTATCAACTACCCTTTAAAAAGTTCCAACTAATTCAATTAACAAGGAACTTATCTGTCAGCTCCATGTTGCATTTTAAGACAGTATCTCTCCAGTCCACCCTTCCAGGTCTGAGTTCATCCTCAGACTTTAATTAATTCTGCTAGAACTTATCAGACCTGCAATCTGGACCATAAACAAAAGGGAGAGCTTTATTAAGGTGTTTTTTCTTTACTTAAACATAGAAATAAAATATTTTAATGTTATTTTGTTCATACTATACGACATTATAACAATTAGATACTACGGTTCTGATTTAACGGTTATGTCATTAGCATCAGAGAATCAAAAGTTTCAAAACAATTAAACACTTCTCGCAATTTCTTCATGACTGTGTTAAAATTATTTAAGGAAATAGGGAATTCTGCTCTTATTTATCAGTTCTTTTGTAGCATACATTGTATTTTCCAAGCTCTGTGCATTGCATTCATGTGGCATGTGCACACCAGAGATTTTTTTTTTTAATCTATTCACTGTCAACATAATAGAAAAAATTACTACTACCTGGGGGTTTTGTCCCCAAAATTGATTTTTATAACAACTCATTTAATCTAGAAATTTTTTTTCTAAAAATATATCTATAGCATATGAAACAAAAAGAACAGTGTAGTGCTAAGCCTGACTTCAATGACAGCCAATCACCTGTTTGCATTTTATTGCTTCACTAGTAAATAGCACCCTATGTAGACAATGTGGTCAGAGGATCACTGCACTGCAATCAACGTACTTCACCATTTTCATTCTATCCAAAATTGAATATGAGGAATTTTAACATTTATTCATGTTATTCATTATAACAACTTTCAGGCAGGAGATTCTAAGATGGAACCATGCTGAGAGAGTAGAAGGGGGGGTTATTGGAGATCGGGTTTCCTGACAGGTATTTCCTCTTACTCCTGACTGAAGTTTGATGCCACATTCTTCCTAATTCATTGCTGAGTTCCTCATCTGGATAAATCCTCTATGTGACAAGCAGTGTTAATCACAAGAGACAGAACTGAGATCACCAGAGTTTTATTCGCACCTTAATAATTTCCCAGCAGTCTTTGTAATTTTGCTTCCATATCATGAATACAGAAAATCCGTAACTTTCTTATAATACAGATCACATATTGTTTGCACCTTGCTAGAGAGCAGAAGCGTTAACATAATTGTAGTAAGGAAAGTGAAGAAATAAAGACATGTTGGTGTCTAGGTTTGGTGCGGTTTTTTGGTTGAAGGTTTTGTGTGGTGGTTTTTTTGTTTGTTTTTTGGGTATTTTTGGTCAGTTTTTTTGGTTTTAGTTCTTTTTTCTTTTTTAACATTGCCGTTGGTTTTGGTGGATGAGAGCATTCTCTTCAAGTCAGTCACTGCAATATGTTTAAGATGAAAACTTTTAGCAGAAGGTGCTTAGGTTTGCCTCAAGACCAAGCTGTAGAAGAGCTCCTGCCACAGCTGTAAAGGTCTGCAAAGCTGCATTGCCAAGCCTCCACACTGCACTCAAGGACAAAGGGCCTTTGGTTCAAGGGACGGGCACTGAGGCCTGGCTGGAGACAGCGTAACAAAATTCCACTACTCGAACCTGAACAGAATGGTCTCCCATCTTCATTTGCTTTTTTCAATGGCCCCGGCTCTGCCTCAGTCATCTGAAGGTAACATGCAGTCCAGTAAGATACAGAGTCCAGTCTGATCTACAGCACTCGATGCTTTCCTGGTGAATTTCAAAATAGAAATTACGGTCTATCACACTAATGTATTTCTTTATAAGTACAGACCAACACTGGAAGTAAGAATCTGCACTGCAAAACTGAAAGCCTTCCAGCACTCCTTTGAAAGCCTGGGGTGCTAATGCACTAACCAAGCTCTAGTGAAAAATTTTATCAACTTTTTTGGCAACTGCTGCAGCAATGGAATTGAGTATAGCAGAGAAGTGGCAATAACACTTCAACAACAATACAAAAAAATGACGGTCTTTGTTACATTTTAGACAATTTAATATTTTTTCACTCCTACAGTATAAATAAACAAAATTATGACTAAGTAATATATTGCAGAATATGAGGAGAAATGGGAATTTGAATTCTCTAGGAAAGCTGCCTAGTCAAAGTTAAAAATAGTTTTCCTTTTCTAAGCTATGCTTTATATAAAGTTAAGTTAGCCCTATCACTTCCATTCACAGATGTAGGGATCAAAAAAAAGAATTATTCCAATAAATGTGAATTTCCACTCTGTGGACTTTTTATCATGTATACACTAAAATGCCAACAATATGTCATACCTAAGAAACATCCTTTTATCCTATTTTAAAGCCAGTATTCAACTTAAATGGTAAGGCATATCTCTTGATCTTGTTTTGTAAAGGTTGCACTTGCTACAGGCTTAACACAACTGTGGGAGACGGTATGGAAAGGATCGATAAAGCAGCATTACCCCTTGTGATAGTGAATCTCTGCAGGACATTCCAGCTTAACTCTGTTGCTTGCACTTACACTTCACACTTTCCCGCTGGGAGAATAGGCTAAAACACAGTGATGGACTTACAAGGCAAGGAGAGATGTGTAAAAATCCCCCCCCCTGTTACTGCCCTACAGTTGCTACCTTGCTGTAAATGTCATAAAACAACAACAACAAAAAGATCTGTTAAATTGCAGGGTTTGTTTATTAAGACAAAAAAATACTCCCAAGCCCTGCTGAACACAGGCCCTTGCTTCATCACACGGTGCAGAAGCAATAGGTTATAAGTTTCATTTAACAGCATGACAAACACGCAAAAAAAAAAAAAAAAAAAAGGCAGCAGAAGCACACCATGAATATCACCAAATGACAGATCTCTTTGGTGCTACAGAAGCATAAAACATGAAAGAATTTCTGTTTCAGCACAAACTGGGCTGTTGGAAATCACGTGCAGGTGATTTGAGCGTGGCCACTGGGCTGTGCTGATGACAAGTTCTCTGTAGGAGAATCTGACTTACAAGTAAAGAGGGTTCTTGCTGTCTGAAAACAGATCTGAAGAGACAGTGGTATTTTGGGCACAAAGCAAAGTAAACAGCTTCAATTATAGGCAGTAGAATGGGAAAGTCAGAGGCACTTAAGTGGGTCAGACATAAGATGAACACTGGAACAAAGTCAGCAGAGAAGAAAAGAGGAGGATGTTAAAAACAGAAAGTTTTAAATACAGTTTAGAAGAGAAGTTTCAGAAATTAGGACAAGTGTTTTAAACTTGAGTCAGACATGAAGGGTCTGTCAGGTAGAGGATACAAAGGTGGAGAAGACTTAGCTATTGCAGTAGAAAGGGAACCTGCTTTTAATACACCTAGAGATTGCTACATAATCACATTGCAAAGCATTAAAAAACATTGGTACAAAGCCTTACGCCAGAGCCAAGAGGCGGTTGTGTAATGGTACTTTATCAAATGTGCTAAAAATATAAATAGGCACATACAGAAACAAAATCAGCTATCAAAATCTTGTGCCTTTTAAAATTTAAGCATCCCAGAACAGATTACAGCAAGCCACTCGTACAGTGTGTCCTTGAAAAGTGACACATAATGTGTGTTTTATATTCTCACAGACTATTTGGAGTTTGAGATCAGAAACTTCTTTTGAGTTTCTCTAAAATGGTGCAAGCTAACAAAGAATTAAAAGTGGAAGTGATGTAAGCATGGAATTGGAAGCAGAAGAATTAAACAGGTGATAGCAGCAGGTGGAAAATGTAAACTATTCATTTGGAGACTGAGACAGACAAATGCCAAAGCAGTTTACATAAAAGGAGACATGGAAATAACTCCCATTAACTCCAAAGGCCCTAAAACTACCCAGTTTGGTTGGAAAGATATCATGTAAATTTGCATCTCTGCTCTCACCACTTCCAAGAGCTGTCATTTCCCCTTTGAATCTTCTTTTTTCCCTCCCACATCACCAAACCCGTAATCTGTATCTGTTCATCCTTCCCTTTCCCGCCTTTGCCTGCAACCACACCTAAATCCCATGAGGTTACACTTGAAGCTGGCTCTGGGGATGCAATAGGTTTCAGGTTTTTCACCTGCAACCACTTCTTCCATCCAGGCCAGAGAACAGGCACGCTCTTATCTCCAGACAACAGAACAGATGGTGAGCTCTCTGAAGGCTCGGGAGGCCAAGAGGCCCCCGCTGCTCCTGAGCATGGGTGATGTCTGAGCACATCCCTGTCCCTCTGACTGACCACCCTGCCTGATCCAAACCCTACAGGAGCCTGCCCTTGGCACAGCCAGGCTGTGAATCAGCCTGCAGGGTTTGGCTGTAAGAGCAGGAACTGTTCCAAGTCCCAGGTGTAGCAGCCAGGGTACAGTGCTGAATGTTTCCCACTGAACTGAAGGCTTTCCCAAGCTCAGATCTCCCCACCCTACCAGAGCTTCTGCCAACCACTCTGTCCTGCCATAAGCAAAGCTTTCTGCAAGATAAAGAAACAAACACCTTGTTTGACACTCAACAATTCTGTAAGACATCTTCATTATCAGGTGTCTCTACCCTAAATATATTCAGAATTTAGACTTACTAGTGCAAATTTGTTCTAGCTACTCAGAGCAATTGGTGAGTAATCTGGAAAACTAAGTGCAACTACATGTAAATATATTGCAAAATGTTAATGATATAATTATTGCATGGGGTAATAAAGAATAGGCTCAGATGATTTTTTTTTCATGCTCACAGCCAGTATTTTTAATATATACATCACATTTACTCACTTTCAGGACATACACCCCATTGCAACATGATGGGGAACAAAGTAGAAGTTATTTTTCATGCCAGCTCTTTGGCTAAAAGTGTTGTATGAAACAGCCACTGTATTCCTTCTCTTCCTGGATTTAGCTGTGGGAAATGTATTTTGATATTGCACACATGAAACAGTTTTGTCCTTTTTAACCTGCCCTATGTTTCTTATGCGTGCTTTCAGAGCTTTGGAGAGTATTTTACCATTTACTGATATGCAGAACTCTCTAGTTTATGAGCAAATTATTAAACTGCCCATCCAAGTCAGTGCAGGTGGCACGAGCAGCTTTCTTTGGAGCTACTGCAAAACCACGTGTGTTTTATAGTTTGTATGTGGGATTGGGCATCATGGTCTCGCTGAGGATGAACTGTGCTGTAGGTAAAGCTAAGCCAGTAAAATTCTATTCACTATATTCTTACGTGGAACCAATTAAAATAACAAAATGATCTAAAAACATTTTGACTGAAATAATTGCATACTGATGTTAGTTAGCAACCAATTCAGAATTAATCTCAAGATCTCCTTATGCTAAACAATGCAGAATTTTGTATAAAACTGCATATATTGCTGTGTAAGCACCTATACGCATGCAAATATATCTGTATGTAATAGATATTTATACAGAGGTTTTTTTATTTTAAATAAGGTAAATAAGCTATGATAATTTGTACCTTTGCTTGAAAAAAGTGATTCTCATAAGGTAATCTTGTCAGTCCTTAATCACTGAAGGTTTAAATGAATAATTTCTCATTTTCTAATAAGTCCAGATTGACTGATGAAATTTCAGTGAAAGTGGTTAAAATTCATCTTAGCTTTTCCATGCAATATTGGATTCCACTTTATCAGAAAACTTTCAAATGCAATATTACTCGTTGTTACATATACAGCCAGCAACTTACGTAGGGCACTATTTATCATTCAGACAACTTAAGTACAACGCAAAAAAACCACCTTGAGACAAATGAGAAATTCTCTCTTGGGAAACCCCAAACTGTATTAATATGATAAGAAGTAAAGCTTCACTTTTCCTTCATTAAGTCTAGAAGGAATTTCTCATACAGCCATGTAAGAAGTTAGAAAAAAAAAATACAAAATAAAACTAAAAAACCCTCCAAGGTTCAGACATCTTTTTAGTCGTATCAATCATTTTCAGTTCAAACAACTTTTTTCATTGTTACAAAAGCATTAAAATCCAGATGGAAATGAGCTGAAAAATTCAATGCCCACAGGGAATCCAGTGCTTAGATAATCTAATCCATTTGGGAAACAAAAAGTTCATGTCAGGTATTTAGTAACCAAAGCAATTACCAGAAGCTGAGTATTGAAATTGGGCTGAGTAATATTTCATCAGATTTCATCAATCCTGCTAGAACAAAGAAAATTGTGGGTTATAACAACCCATTCCATGTTAGTTGAGATAAATACACTGACGAAAAATAAAGCAATGACTGCAGTTATCCGTTATTGTTTCCTAAATACATTGCTCGGTATATAATAAAGATAATATTTCCAAACCACTGAAATGTGGGTAGCAGAGTCGCCATTTTGATTTCTGTATTTGCAGTTGTGTTATTTATGCTGTCCAAATCTTTACTTGCATTGCAATTCGGTCTGCACATCTTTCCCTCTTCACAATCTCCTCTTAAAAACAGGAAAAAGATCTACCCCTGAGTAAGCAAGAAGTGTAGCGTTCTAGGATTAATAGCATTAAATCCGTTAGTTGAGCAGTTCGTAGGAAAACTGTCTGTTCCATATAACCAGGGGGTTCCAAAGCAGATGTGTACACACAGCACCTTCCCGTATGCCAGAAACGTTTAAAATGTACTTTCACCAAAGATTCTTTAAGTTAGGATTTCTTTAAGTTACGATTCTGGAAATAGCTAACATTCAGTAAGAGAAATTGTCAAAAAATACATTTTTAAAAAAACTTCCCCGAAAAAAACAGCCATCTTTTCAAGCAAACAACATTAACTTTAAATAAATTTCCACCTGTGAACATGAACCAGCATCCATGCAAATGTGTCTTATGCCTGCAGAATCTATCACACCAGGCATTTCAGTTTGATTAAATATTTTATGCTCATAGTTCAAAGTGGCTTTATATTTAGTTTAAAATAAAACCCCTCATCATCTTAAAAGATCATCAAGTAGGCCTTGAACACGCAGACGTTATGCAAATGCTGGTTACAGATAGGCCTGTGTGCGTGTATGGGTGAGTACCAGGCACATCTGCTTTGGAAATTTACTGAGTCATACTTGAAAAACCAGAACAATTTCAACTCAGAAGAAAAAATTCTTTGGTATGCTAAGAGCCCAGCAGCAGAATGAGATTTTTCACAGGGAGCTGTGTGCTGAGGACCAGCACTGACTCATTTTGCTCCAGCTAACCTCACATCTCTGCCTAATTAATGTGAACAGAAAATTCAGAGTCGGGAGCCTCTGCCACTGTTACCATGGCCCACCAACAAGCTGAGATCTCAGGTATCTCAGCAAACCCCTGAGGCACCACTGCAGCTTTTCTTACCCAAATGATATTTAAGGTAATACATGGAAGAATCAAAGAGATTGCTTAGCAAACAGCATGACTAGTTAGTTATCAAGATCCAGGAAGAAATGGTAAATAAAAGCAAATATTCTTGGAGTGTTACTCATTTGGAACAGCTGCTGCTTATGGAACAATTAGTGTTCTAAGTGTTCGAAGTACCTTAGATGAATGCTAAAGGAAAATGCAATGCAAAATCATAAAAACCTGTCCTGAGAAAGAAATTAGGAGCATGGCTTTTGCTGCTTGGTTTGTAAGACCAGTTTGTCCATGTGAACTATGGTTATGTTTAACAGAAAAACATTTTGTCCCTGAGATGAATCTGTTTCACTGTGTTCCTAGTAAAACCAGTTTTGTTCCTGCAATCACTAACATAAACAAAATAGTGTCATCCTGTGAAATCCTCTGCCTTTTGCACCTTTTTCTGGTTCCAGAGGATTCTAATTCTCAAAGATTTTACACGGTTAACAACTCTCTAACATTGCATTTTTTAAACCAGTTATGAAATACAGAATTTATTCTAAAGGCAAATTAATTATATCGCTGGTCTTCACACAGGAAAGTTTTGCAAAGAGTTTTTAGCACAAGGCTGCCATACTTCAGCTCACTAACCCACCTTTCCACCAACCTTCAGTGCTAGTTTATGGGATATTTCAAAGGAGAAAGATAAGACCTTCAACATATGTAACACCTTCTTGTAGGCTAATTTTTAGCCTACCAGTCACAAGAAGATACTGAAACATAGCAAATAATAAAAAGGAAAATAATCAGGACGTTCATGACTTGCTAACAAGCCTAGCAGGATGGACGGAAGTAATTTAACTCTGCCCTGCTGAGTCACTTGGGCTGTCCATCTACCCAGAATGAACCTAATTAGCTGGTATCAAAAATGCCACAGCTTGAGCAATGGCCAAAATATATGAGCAAAATAAAATCAATCAGCATGAGACACCTTCATTTCCAGTTACTAAATATTAAGTGCAGTAGTTTGCCCCAAATTAACTCACAGCTAATGAAAGCCTTATTTAACAGCATTTGTCTCAAAATCAGAATGGAAGATTAATTATTTCCAAGTACCCAAGTTTATCCAACCATTTCATATTCTTCCAGAGCACACTGTATCACGGCATATTTCAACTTGCATTTGTAACAGCACATTCAACCACAGAACACTTTATTAAAATAACATTAATGCTCTGTCTTCAACGGATAAAAGTAGGAACAAAAACTCATGCTGACACTTTATTATGGTCCTCTACTGCTGTGCAACATGCACACCCCCTGCCTCCACCAGGCACAATAGCTTAGATGAAAATAAGGGTCTCTGTCCAGCTTTCCCCAAAATGCTCTTGCTGCACTGCATGTACACCTACCACTTCAATATTTTTGATAGGTGCCTGTCTTGAAGCAGCTCATCTGGATTTAAAGATGAGATGCACAACTTTGCCTTTTCAGCTGTATCAACCATCACTCTCACATAACAGCACAATAGCCAGTAAAAACAGAGCTCCATTTTAGTTCATCTGTATATTCTCATTGATTAATGCATTCATTCTATCAACATGAGCACACGACATGCACTAAGAGGTTCTATTTAGCATACATTTCATTTCGCTCTCTTCTTCAGCTTTTACACAGGTTGTAGCTGACATTTCCACCCAGTCCACATGGCAGCATTTTGACCTTGCTTTTAGAGGCTCTTTAGCATAAAATAATCTTTGTGGTTAGAGCCTGCAACTTATGCTGAATTATGGGTACTTTACAGTAAGGAAATAAAAAAGCATAGTCAAATGCTGACAGTACTCCAATGCTTTTCCCACAAGTCCTCTGAAGAACCAGCCAATTACCCTGCAATTGACACAAGTGACTGAAAAAAGCATCCTAGCATTTCTAGCAGTCGTAAATTCATTTGCAAGTAGCTCATCAAAATTAAATGTATACTTATCACAGACACAAAGACGTGCTTAAATCACATTAAAGGGATAATTTTATGATACTTGTAATTATTTTCAAGAAAAAAAGATTTTTCTATGCTGTACATAGTAATCCTTTGCAAACTTTAAACTTAAATCTGTTTCTTCAAAGAAGTGTTTCCTTGCAGTGTGCGTGAATACTGGTTTGCTATAATAGGATTGCTCGTGAGCATCAGGCTTCTGGCACTGATCTTTGCAGCAGAAAAGGGAACACCGCTCCGGGGATGAAAAAATACACAGAAAGTACTGCATGGTGCTTTAGGAAAAATTTACAGAAAGGGAAACCAACCAAAATTGTGACTAAATCAGAGATGACTGCATTCCTTTTGCAGTCAACACTGAGACCATTAAAGAGTTTTATCTAATAATAAATGATTAAGATCTGGTATTAGATACAAAACATATCTGCAGATGATGAGAAAAGGAAGATAAAATGTGAAGTAAGGGAAATAATAGCAGTACTTATGACTGTTTCATTCTAGGTTTTATTTTAGTTTATTCACAAGGTTTGTCACTAGTTTATCCAAGTCTGATATATACGTGTGTATTTATGGACACACTGACACACCTTTTTCCTCCTTTTCCCTGCAAATGTAAGAACTCTCTTATTGCTCTAGATAACAGTATGAATGGACAAAGACAAAAATTTGTGGCAGAAAACACCCTGGATAACACAATTTCTAGGAATCTTGCTCCTCTAATCTGTGTTTAATTATGAGGATATTATACAGTTTTTTAGACAGAATGTACCTTACTGTCCAAAAAATGAAACTGCATTAGAGACTGAAATATACTTTTAAAAGAAAACACATAACTGACAATAAAGAAAACTATAAAATAAAGAAGTAACATTTAAGTTACAATGCAAAATAGACTGCAATATCCTTCAAAGAGAGAATTATATTTAAAGCCAGGAAACAAACAATTTAGTGAGGGACAACATTTGAATATTCTCCAACAGTCTCATAAAATATTTCAATAATTTTATAAAACTTGGCTTTACTCTCCCTTGGTAGTAACACGCAGACCACAGGTATCAAAATTCTTAAAGTTCATTTCTAATTGAATGATATCATTCTAATCCAATGATAGCAAATTTCAAGCTTTACCATTCAAGCCCAAACCCAACCCTGCGCCTGGGTTTTCTGCTTTTATAGCAGAAGCAGCTACTCAGTGCTTAAGATAATACTCATCTTCCAGCTCTCTTTCCAGTCATCTTCCAGAGACTGGACACCTCTTTCTGATTAAGGCAACCTTTCATCACAATTGTCTTGAGCACCAATTCAGACTGCACTACATTCTAAGCCCTTAAAATGATCTTTATGTAATGCTTCCCAGAAGTAGCTAATTCGACTGATCCACTACAGGAAGCTGCTTCAAGGCTCCTTATTCAGAAGTCTCTGTGTTTGAAAATCCAGATGTGAACTGTTCCAAGTGTTCCTTAGAGCAGGGAACAGAAGAAAATGCTGCTTTCACAGTTCCTGTGCCCAGGAGTGAGAAGATTCTAGTCCTCATGCAATAGGCTTATTCTTGAACATTTTAAACATTTTTCTGTCTTCTTATGTTTAGATATTCATGTATTTACTTTTATATTTCTACAGTACAAAAAAATAATGGGATGATGCTTCATGGTTAAGTACAGAGTAATTTTAATCAAGCTCCCAAGCTGTGATATGGATAAAATAACTCCTGTCTCTTGTGGTTTTCTATATATAAACCATCTGAATTTAATTCTAATCTATTCTTTGATAATAAGTAATGTCTGTGTCCTTTGCAAAACAAGACCTATGAAAGAGGGAGAAGCAGCCACTGTTACACACGAGGTGCCACAGCCACTGAGGCTAGTGCAGAAGATTTTCTTCTGCTACAAAAGATTGTAAAGTTATCACACTGGAGTAATAATTTTGCATTTAACTAAACATCTCTGCAATGGAGCCACACAGACATTTGCTGCAGGGGCAGCAACTTCAACTGGTGGGGGGAACAGGAGGGGCAAGCACTCCGAGGAAAAAGTTATAAATTATTGACTAATGCAGAGCTAAAGTTCTGTGGAGAATGAGAACAGGTGACACAGGGTCCACCCTGAAAGCCAGTCTGAGGTGACAAACAACTCTGCAAGGTCCTGTGGGGGAAAGGGAAAAGCCACATCCCTGCTTTTACTCACCATTTGATTCCCAGAGGAATTCCAATACTACCTGCCAGTCCACCTTAATCAAAAGTGAAAAGACAAATACTAATTCTGCAAATCTGGTCTAATTCCTCACCCAAAGACTGATTACTCAAGATCTGCGCAGAAAAGGGTAAATTTAATCTTTTATTCAAGTCGTAGCAGCTAGATAAATTACAGAAGCCCACATAAAATTGACCTTCAACCACCACTTTCTGATAACAGAGTTTCTCACCTTTTCTTTTATCAGATCTGTCTCAAAATTTCCTGCAGCCAGATTTCCCTATATTTAGAAACCAATCAGTGCCAGCAGCTGCAAGAATTGCCCTCCAAGCAATCAAGGGTGGGAAATACATAAGTCAAAAATCCAGTGAGGCAGAAATTTCTGATCAGACTTGAAAGGAAGCTCTCAGGAATCTACATTCATCTAGAAATTGAGAGGCAAAACCTTGACTCCTTCAAAGCACGGCATTTTCAGGCACAGTTCTGAGGTTGGGAGTTTTCAGGCTAAATTTCAGAAAGACAGGACTGTCAGAAACTGCTAATCAGATAAAAAAAAGTACACGATCACTATGATTGAAGTGACGAAACTCCAAACACTGTATCTTGAAGACTCCAGCACCCAAATTTTACCATGCCCATGATGCAGAAAGGGATGCTATTGAAAGAAGATGAAGCAATTTTTTATCCAACGTGATTATATAATCTCATGTTCTTCCTCAGACTGAAACAGGGTACAACAGGAAATATTTTTCACAAAACAGAAGGCATGGTATTGCCACAGGAGTTCAGAATTACCTGATTTGTCTTAGGCAAAAGTATTGGATTTCAGAATTGCACTCAGGCCAGAGGAAGGCTAAGACCTAATAAGCAGGGTACATCACAGCAGTCAAGTTAAAAGACTGAGTACACGCTATGGACACTTCCTTATCAGTACAAAGGCACATATTTATCTTGGGTTTTTTTCAGTGACAGCACAATATAAACTAAGGGCACGTCTATCTCTCCTCTCTCTGCGGCACTGAGCACCTCAGCTGCATCAGGAGCAGCGTACAACATACAGCCCCAAACAAGGGCAGCTTGCAGCTGCACTCGCACTAAAAAAGCCCTTAAGAAGTAACATGTCTTTCTCAAGATAAATGCAATCACGTTACTGTTAAAATGTATGCTCTGATTTATAGAAATTATGATTCTCAGGGTCCTCCGGGTTAAATGCAAGTATAAGTGAAGGTAAAAGACATCCTGTAATGTATTCCAGAAGAGAACTGTCTTTGAACCAGATGACTTAGAAAGTATGCTTCAAGACAGAGAGGTGTTAGCAAAGATAAGAGTATACTACAGTTCCACAAACTCCACTTGAAATGCTGTCTGAAAAGACTGCAGCTCCACTAAATTAGATATTGTTAGCATTTTGCACAGATTATTTCAAGATGTGGCAAAGAGCTACTAGCTGCAGCCTGTCGTCTACTATTGCCTTTTTTCAAATTCTAAGACTTTTAATTTCCGAATTTTTACCAAATAGTACATTACACAACCATTTCATTTGCAAATAGATTTAGTTTACGAAAACCAGGCTAATCCACTTGCCTTCTGCAAAACGTTTACTAACATGAACCTACACTTGCTTCTCATCCACTACCACTTAACTTCCAATCAATATTTTGACATTGGCAAACTGTATCTACATTAGAATGAAATCCAAACAGCCCTAAAAAGAACCAGTCACTGCTCGTCCTCACTTGGAGAATAAGAAATTATAACACTTGCGTTCTACTGATTTCATGTTACACCAAATCTAAATTTCCACATTGCTGTTACAAATGTATTCCCCAGTCAGAAGCATCTGCTCAAAAATTAACAACAGTTTTTCAATAGAAACACCTAATGAGTCTGCTCTTCACAGCTTCTCTCATGCAAATTTCAGACTATGGATTAGAAACTTGAAAAGATCATATTTCACCACAGCTTTTTTATACTGCAGGACACACCAGCAAAGTCTCTTCAACAACTGGGGGTAGAGCGTTAAAAAAACAAAACAAACAAAGGAGAAAATACAGAAAGAAGGCATCATTTCAGTTAAGGTCATAAATGTCAGAAGACCAAAAGTATTCCAATGTGTAATCAAGTCTTACAAAGTTTTCAGTATCTCTCATAATATCACTCCTACAACCTAAAAGAAGGGAAATCTTCATCTCATAAACAGCTCTCCCTGAGTTATTGTGGACAGCCGATAAAGCTTATTTTTTGTTTAACTAAAAAAGAAAAGGAAATCATGATCATACCATCTACCTCTACACAAAAGCCTTTTTTTTTTTGCAGCTGTACTGCTGTAATCATATTGCAGATCCTGTTTACCTCTAGCAATAAAAATATGTCCTGTTAAGACATATGATAGTGCTAAAGTAATGTAGTGATAAAGTTCTTCCAACTTCAGTAACATCTTTCCATATGAAGCATAACTCTGACTTCCTCTGATATTCTAGAGATAAAACCTTGAATCTTGCTCAGTAACTTCAAAAACACAGCTCAGTGTGGAATTGCATTTTTCCAGGAAGGAGCCAGAACATTCTGTGATTCTTCTTTTCTGACATGTTAATTGTTCTTCCATACACAAGAACAGAAGCAGCAGCGTGCCGTATTTATTCAATGAAAGTTGAGCCACAGGGGTTATGGTACATTCCTTCTCCAACATCAGCCAAATTATCTCAGTGCCCAACTTTAAGAGGGTGCAATAATACTCCATCATTTGAGAATGCTGGGAGACTTATGAATCATTTTAACAGCATGAAGGCAGATTGAGATCATCTCCCTGTTATAGGAACCTGGAGACAAGCAGCAGCACTGGTGAATCATTTTCATATGTCCTTACTCCTCACAATAACCTTAAAGAGACACTACCACACATCTCAGTCTTCATTCAGCATACACAGGAACTTCCCAGGATTGAAAATGAGTTTATGTTGTGGCTGCAATGATACTCACTATTTTCTTTAGATATACACATATATTTATGAGGCTCCAAACTGGGTCATTGTGTCTACCAAGAAAACCCACGCTCCCTGAAATCCGTTTTAGGGTAAAAGAAAAAAGAAGTAGATATAACATTTGTAGTCATAAGAAAATGCATGACACACACATACTAACTTGAGCACGTTTGACTGCCACACTCCAGAAAGAATAAAGAAAATGCTCTTGAACATTTCCATGTAAAGTCATTACTACCAAAATTAGGTACCTACACATGCAAACTCTGCATACAAACCTTCACATACATGTAGATATTTCTTTAATAAAATGAGAAAGCCTTAGACACAACAGAGTGGTGAATGATGAAAAAAAGGTGATAAATTAATTTAATTTTTAATGAGAAAACTCATGACCCTTGGAAAATCAGTGTATTTGAATAAAAGATGTTAGCTTATGTTCCTCCCAGGAACACAATCCTTTAAAGCAAGCTTTTTTTTCCTTTTCTTTTTTTAAACTGATTTTTATGAGAAAGAATGGATCAAACCCTCCCTTTCAAAGTAAAAACCACTCATCTAAATGTGAGGCCACTGAAATTTGGATGCAGTTTCATCATTTCATTTGTAGAAAGTTTGGATGTTTTTAGGAAAATACCTCAATTTTATTTTCAGTTTGACTCAAAATATAACAGCCTAGAAATACCTCAATTTTATTTTTGGTTAGACTTAAAGTAAAACAGACTGAAAATATAGCAACAGAAGGGCTGCCAATTTCCATTAGGTAAGCAGTGCTTACACTTCTCCTTCCAATGTCACAATAGGAAGTGTAACTGGGTTTCTAATTATGCCACAGAGATTTCTTGCATTAAGAAAAAATAAAATACAATGCATATCTCATTAAACTGCTTGGTGAAGGTAAGTAGGTCTATCCAAATGGTAGTTTAGGGAAGAGAACTATCCTCAGTTTTAAAATCTAATGTTTCCCAAGAGCATCAGCAATCAACTCTACCTTAACTTCCACCCTCTTTGGATTCACCCATGAAAGGAAAGAAGGTTGAAGAGAGAAAATGTACTTTGAACACAGCATCTGCGTGAGCAGCATTTTTGAGATCTCCTAGTCAGCAGTGCTTTAAAAATGCTGTTCATTTTTGTTTGGCTCTGCCAAACACAGCAGCCTATGCCAGGTGTGGCTGCAGGTTCCAAGGACAGCTGTCCAGCGCAGGTCGGGGTAGTGGCGAAAGGCAGGCAGGGCTGGAACAGGGGCTGAGCCAAAGAGCTGCCCTCATTCTGCTCCAGCACAGCCCAGCAAGCACTTGGAGGTGCAGAACTCACGTGGCAGTGCCTGAGCCAGGACAGCAACACCTCACAGCACAGACGTGAGAATGACGAGGTGGTGTCAGGGAGTGCATTGGGGGAAAGCACATAAAAAGACAGTCATAAAAGATGATTGGCAATTCGGAGACTAAATCTCCAATAACATTTTGATGCTTTGGTAGAGGTTCATATTTTAAAAGTACAGAGTAATTCAGGCCATTCTGAAATCTTCTATACTCACATGATAAAGACTTATTTTTTCATCCAAGTGAGAGATCTGCCTCAATACAGAAACTGAGGCACAAGATATCACCCAATCCAGACTACAGGATGCCACCAATACACAATACTGAGCAAATGCCAATGACTTTGGCCCCTCTTGCCCTCCAGACATTCCCAGGCTGTGAGTCACATGCTCCTAGACTCTGTTTTATTACAGAGAACAGCAGTAGTGGCACTCAAAGTAACATCACAGCAATATTCTGTTTGCTGGTAAGTGAACCGGCAAAGTGTCAGTCTCTCAACAGCCTTCAAGAGTGGAAGAGATGCTACAAAAAATTCATTATTAAAATATCCAGCAAAAGAACGTATACACTGACTGACTTCAGACTCAAGCTAAACACCAGGCAAAAGCACCCTTTGCATTCTCTCAGGATAACAGAAATGCTCTTCGGTTCCTGAGTCATGAGGTAAAAGGAGCTTCAAAAGTCATGTTCAAACAACCAGAGACATTCAGAGCAACTGCCCCAGGTAAATTTTTAATGCTAGCAGGAGTCACTGTTGCCAGGCAAGAAGCGTGTCACTATGTGAGAGTGACTAGCACCGGGAGGAAGCAGGTGTGGGATTCTGTTCCTGGCCCACTTTAAAGGGATGTCAGTGTGCTCTCGGATTGTGACAGACAGTGGCATCAAAGGTTTGGCAGGATGTGCCGGAGGGCTTCTACTTGATCCTTCTTTTAAAGAAGTGCCAACGAGCTCTGAATCATGGAAGCAAGCAGGCCTTACAAAATAGATATCCTTATCAGAATTCTTCTCCAGTCTAGGAACAAATATAGTTGGAAGATTTCAGAAAAGGTAGGTTAATTTCTGGAGGCAAGCACTGAGTAGGGTACAGAACCAAGAGGAAAACAGTCAGGTCCCCAGAGGGCCATATGGTCAATGAAGACTTTTGTGCTTCCCTGGCCACAATATAACGTCTGGGTTTTGTGCCTGCTGCTGAGAAACAGCAGAGCACATTATCTGTTCTGTTTTCAGAGGACAGAGTCAGAAACTGGCACTCCTGAGTTCCTGGGAGTCCATGGCCATGCACATCCAGCACTGGAAACAGGGACATTAATGTCTTCTTCTAAAGTACAAGAATGTTTCCATAAGAAAAAATAAAAAGAAATATTACTTCAAATGCAGGACTTCATGCCATTTTGTTTAGCAAGTCCCACAGTCATTTTGCACTCGTAAATGGCACAAATACTGATGAGAAGGTGAGGGCGAATTCCTTTTACATGCTGCTGAAACAGAGGAGCTATTTTATTTCATATAGTCTTTACTTCCTTCTTGAACCTTTTTGGACAAGTGCATTTGTCTCAACATGTTTTTAAAGTAAGTTTAGCAAGATATATGGATTGGTCAGTTTGTAAAATGTAACAGAAATAATGAAGATTTTGCTCACTTAACTCATGAACCAGTTTCTAGTGATAGCAAGGGCGTCAGTTTTACAGATAGTTTTCAGTTTCAATGTCACCACTACTTGATTCTTGCAGCATGAGGATTTGTGTGACTTCCTCAACAGAGATGGATCAAAAATCAGATTCTGTTGATCAGACCCTTAAAAAAATCAGCAGCTCCTACTTGATTCAAGCCTGCGACCTAGATGCCTTCTCCTTTATTTAACCGTTCCTTCCATTTGACCATGCACTTGGTGCCTTGTTTGTTGCAAAATTTCATCTGTAAGAAATCTGTAATGAGGATATATGAACATATTCTATTTCAAACTCACAAAGTAGTAGAAAGAAGACAGAAGTCAATTTATGTTAATCGATGGTGTCAGGACATGCTACAGCAACTCAGCAATGGCAGAGGTGCTCCAAACAATGCATTCTGCTGATCTTATTTCCATAAAGATACGTGGAAACACTTGAGATTGTTACTCCTTAACTGGGAGAAGACAACCTAAGGAGTATTTAAAAATCAATGGACCTAGTCTGAAAATACACATAATAAAAGGCTGAGGTTCATGTGTCCAAACATCTGCATTGTTTGTGTCATGAAATGGCTCTCTACAAATGAACCCAGTCATTTCAAAGCAGAATCAAGCACACAATTATAGTCACAAGATTTATTCAGTATGTCGAGAATATGGTATTTAAACAGTATTATTGGACAATACATCAATTAATTCAGTTTATTAATAATTTGGGTATCTACTAATAAAGATTGATTATGTGGCTGGATTCAGCAGTAGGTTCTGAACACTGCCCCTGGGATATGTCACACTTGGTGACATATAACACCTAAATGCAAAAGCCTGAGCACGATCCATTGCATCCATGCCCAGAAGAAGGGATGCTAAGCTGGATACAGGGGAAAACAGCAATCACAGGAGCAACTACCCACTAGCACATAGTGTTTGGTGAACAGAAGAGCACAGACTTCTTCAGGCACAATTTCCCTCTTTCCATCCTTCCATTCACGTTGGACTGAGTGATTTCTGGCATTGCCCAAGACATGGATCATAGGGCTGAAATGTCAAACTAAGAACTAGAATATAATTTACAGTGCAAAACGCATTTTTTAAAAAGTTGAGAGCTGCCTTTATACATGCAAATTCTTTGAAGTATATGGATTCCTTCAAACCCTGTGCTAGGGACAAGCAAATCCTGCTGTGAATACAGAATTGATATTTACAGCCTTCATTCTCTGCCTGCTTAGCTGTAGTGAGAAGGCTTAGAAAAATTAAGAAAGTATTAATGCCATGAATCAAACAAACGTCCAAAATATTTAACTTTAAGCTTTAAAGTTTTAGATTTTAAGCTTTAACTTTAGATTTAACTAAAATCTACACCATCTCTTGGTGGTGAGATAGACATATCTCCTTTGTTGTAGCACACAAGGAATGAACTACTACCAACTGCAAAACAATAAAACAATACACACAAAATGAATCCCTCTCAACACCATGGCATGGAGCTTAATTCAAGCTATGTGTAACTACTGAAGAAATAATGATTTATAATAAAGGTGTAAAAACATCACGAACAAAAGGAAGAAGTTCATTTTGGTTTTACTAAATTACCTGCACTGTTTGTATTTTGGCCAATAAAGGACTCAGATGTGGATGTCTCAATGCAAGGTTTTTTCAATGACCATTATCAGCACAGGGAAAGGCAACACTGCCAAGATAGCCCTTTCTCAAGTTCTCACATAATAAATGAGCTCCATTTGGTTCTTTTAACTATGACAGTAACTGCATCCATTGAAGTTGAGGCAGTATTTTTTCTCAATTTGTTTGCATTATTATTTTCCCATAGAGCATCAGCCCACTGAAAACCATCGATCCATTCATTACAACCACAATTACTGCCAGTCTTGATATCAAACTCTATTCAGTATCTGAACAACAGTTAACTGATGAACAGAACAGCATCCTGCAGAAAGCAAACTTAGGACCATGTTCCAGGGTTTTGTAGAACATGGGCATCTCCACCAGGTTTAAAGCACTTTCTTGAATACTCAGTTAAATTCTGGCTACATCTATACCAAAGGCCACAGTGTTTTACAGATACTGAAATATGATAGCAAAAGATAACCGCAAATTAAAGAACCATTTATTTATTTCTCATCTCTGTGCACTTGTCAGCTGAGGGTGAAAACACACCCCTGGAAATGGCAAGTTACACAATCATCAACCTGCTAAGAGCCCTGATAAAAAGCTTACAAATGTCAAAGAGATTGTTTGTCTTAAAAAAACCCACAACCACACACAAACACAGGAATCCAAGACAGCTCATAAATTGTTTAAAGGCTATGCCATAAAAATTGAGGGGTTTTTTAACTGAATTGCAAGTGCCCCTTGATAGAGTGACTTGATAATTTGATAATTTGTTCAATTCAGCTTGATTACAAGTCTGATACTTTGACATTATCTACTTAGAAGGTACTGAACTTGTATTCAAATGATTGATATTAGAGCAGCAAATCACTTGACAGACAGACCCCGACCAAAAACACAATTAAATCATTACATAGACAGGTATTGCTACAGAAACAACCCTACGAGATATCATTAGTGGTCAAAGAGATGTCAGTGCTGTGAGTCACCTATATCACAGATGTGCATTAATCAATGAGATACAAGAGCACCCTCCAACAGCTGCAGATTGCACTCATCCTTCACATCCACAGAGCAACCACACAGACAATCAAACTTTTCCTAAGTAAGGAAGGAGGAGTAAAATACAAAGACTAAATTAGCCACCAGACTGAAACAAAGTACATGAGTTAAAAAATATATACAATCAGAGACAGCTACTGACACTAAATGAGATCTGTAAGGAAAAAGCACAGGCATAACAGATGCTGAAGAAATCCATTCCCCTCTCTCACTGTTCCACAGTCCAGCTGTAACAAGACAAAAGCTTAAGAGGGAAAAAAAAAAAACAAAAACAAACTCAAAACCAACAGTAACTTTATCTCAGTTTTTTCTCATCTTTTCTCTTCTGACATTATATTTCAAATGGTAGAATTCCTATCAAGAAGTGTAGTTTTAACGAGCTAGCTATATTACAACTGAATTCTCTGCTATATGAGACACATTACTGCATAGTTTGATTTCTTTGAAACTTATGCACACTCACGAGGGTGATCTTTTGTTCTTTTCATATTTTTTTTCTTAAAGAAAATCCTTAAGAGAAGCAGACCATTAAGGACAAATGGTACTTAAGACTTTTACAATCAGATCTTCCTATGATGGTAATCACAGTAGACTTGATTCTTCTTCTTATGAAAAATCAGGCATTTCCTTTGAGGGAAACTGAATAAATGCTCCAAGCACAAGCGAAAAAAGAAAAAGGGAATAAATAAATAAAACAAAATACAGTGAGACCTTGTAATCTAGGAAAGCAGGCTTCCTTCCAGGGATGCTTTGGATGAGGGAGTCTTTCTACCACAGAATCACTCAAAAGAAATAGACACTGCATGGATAGGATGTGGTTAAGTCTCAAGACTTTTTTTTTAAACTATTGGTACACACGCTTCCAACAGCTTAGACTTGCTCTCGGTCTGCAGGACTCTTCAGGGAAGTTCTGAAGTGGCTGTGCCTGCCTGCAGGCTACAGGATGCTGACGCAGGGCAGTCATGACCTCAGCACTGCCACACGTCTGGAATCTCTGCCAGGGACAAGATGCCTTACAAGATCCACCCAAAGAAAATCCATATCAGGAAACGAGAGAATGTGCACGAAATTCCAATAAATTTTCCATTTTGGACCACTGGGGAAAATAATGCCAGCCCTCCCTCGAGCTTATAGGATGTCTGTCTTATAGACTGGCAGAATTTATTTGTCTTTAGGATTTTGTCAAATGTGGAGAAAGTCAGTCCCAAATTTAGAAGTGAGGATGGGAAGAGAAAGGCAGAAGCAAGGAAAACAGCATAGACCAAGAGCTTCATCACATTAAGACCCAAGGACAAACATCCTTAAATAAAAATCCCTTATCCTCTGCTCTTACAAGTACCCCAGCTACAAGGTTAAGCAGAATGAATATTACATTTTCCTAGTGAGTAACTAGCAAAAGTCATGGTCTTTTCAAGTCCATGTCAAGTCTGCCTACTTAACTAACCTGCCTATGGTGTTTTTTACCATATTAAGAAAATTTTGTGGTTTGTTGAGGTTCATGTTCTGTATTTTCTCTTCTTCCTGATCTTGCAGTCTTGCAAGATGTCTTTTTATTTACAGCCTGAATTTTCTCACCTCTAGTTCTAAAATTTTGTGTTCCAACAGGATGTCCCATTCCAAATGTAAAAACCAAACCAGTCTGTTTTGCTGTGCCACTTCGGTGCACCCCTCATTATCACATGCTCTAAAAGCTAAATGTGTGACACAAAGGAGGCACACATGGGCCATCCCGGTCATTCACATGTGGCCCATCCAGATCATTCACTCCGTGAAAAGTGCTTTGCTGAGCAGGGACTGCAGCCCTGGCGGTGCTGCTGTGAGGGATGACCGCAGAGATGATAAATGCTGCTGTCCTTTACTGTGCCTGTCACAGATTAATTCACTTGATCTGATCTGATGGTTCCACAGGGTGCTAACAGGAGCTAAGTGCCACTGGCAATAGGAAGCGATTGGTTCAGGAGATGTCATTATCTCTGAAAAAATGAATTGATAAAAGAAAATCATTTCAGACCAAGAGATGATGCAAGCAACTGATATATCAACATAATTTTTTCATCATTCATGTAATTCCCAATAATGTGCATATTTGAACATGTGCTTCCTCACTTGACTTGGTTCACTTTCTTTAGAACATCCTCTTTCTCTCTTGCAAGAGGATTTCTATTAAAGTTCACATACGATACCTTGTTTTACAGTTGCACTCACTGGGCTCAGTTAAAGAAGCAATAGAAAGCCCACATCCTCTTGCACATGAATTTCTACATGAAACTCCTCAAAAATAGTAAGACTTTTGTAGTCCAAATTATTAAGTTCTGTGATACCAAAGATCTTGAGTAACTTTTCCATCAGAGCATATTTTCATGATTATCAAATAATTTTTCAATATACTACGGATACATACTACTTCCATGGTATTTGTTCTTTCTACTATGAACATAAGATTGGAGCCTAACTACTTTATTTTTAGCATTCTCTGCCTCCATAATGGCCACTATTATAATCGAGTGTGATCTGTATCACAGTGATGTTTCTTAATTACATCAAGCCCCAGTGGAGCACCCTATAAAAACCACTCAAAATCCTCATTTTTCCAAAGCAATAGTTACAAAAAAAAGTAGCATGATAACGTACATTAAATAAATGTTAAATATTCTATCTTAGAAAAACACAGTTTAGCTTTGGTTAATTTTAGAAACACACAAAACTTCAGTTTCAAGCAATTGGAATTTACATTGGGGTCAAAAAAAATTCTAACCACATGGGACAGAAGATCATCCTAATTAGGACTGCTGTTCCTTTTCTTTTTGCTATCGGTGCACAAATTCTGATGTAGCACAGGCTCTTTAGTCCTAAAGTTATGCAATTGAGTACTTATTTTTTTAATAATAATTCAAATTATATTTGATTTTAACTCAAATATTGCTTTAAATTAATTTCATTAAGAAAACCAGAAAACAAAAACTTGATACAGTAGATTAATTTTGTGAATATTTTTAGAATGCATCTTCAACAGCTGTTAATAATTAACATGATTGATAAAGGGTTCTTAGTTACCCAAGCACAATGATTATCACAATTATTACAAGCCATAAACTTATTTCCCTATACTTAGGGGCTAATGCACATAGTCTGGTCCTTCAGTGAAATGTTTCTGATCTTTTCCCTTAGAATTGTGGGAATAAACTACATCTTTAATTACCCTGGAGAACAGGTTACCAAATTACAAGCATATATTAGAAAACAGCAAAGAGCAGCAACTTTTGCCTTCCTTTCTCTGGTATTTTGAGAGTTCTCCAACATTAATATAAGCGAAAGCAAATAAACTATGAATTCAGGTTATCGTTGTTTTTATGATCTCTTTCACATACACAGTTATTGCAAGAACTTACCTAGAAGTGGAAATTACACACTAACATTTTTAAAAGTGTTAAATCTATTAATTAGTTGCAAATCTCATGTATCTGATGTGAGAAAAAAAAACAAACAAAAAAACCACACACACAAAAAGAATCAGAACCCAGATGCTTAAACTCACCAAGAAGTTTAGGAATGACACAATGCTTTTATAGAGCTCATTTAAAATAATTAGGATGTAATAACTGTGTAGGGCACATGCAGACTCTGCAAACACAGGGTATTGCCATGTTTCCCTAGTTTCAGTAATTTCCCTCATATTCCTCCATTGTAAGTGCTGGACATAATGCCTACAATCTAAGAAACTACTAGAAAATTGTACCTTTAATCGTCTCCTATTGTTTCTTGGTCATTCCATATTGCATTTGTTTATCAAAGCCACTCACACCACCCTCACCTTTCTTCCATCTCCTTTCTGCCTCATTAGAGGATATTTAACGATATCAACTATCAATTTCCTTGTCAGGTTTAAATTAGGATAGTTATTACCTGATCAATCAATTACTCATTCACATCAATAACTATTTCACACCTCTCCTGCTTTCAAGACTTCAAACTACCTTCCCTTCTATTACACAGGGCAGATATTAATCCACTGCTTCCCTTTACTACGACAATATTTCAGATACGAAACATCTTGGTTTGGTTGAGCATCTGTCATTTGCAGCCATTAACGTAATTTTCCATACTAGAAGGAATTTTATTTTGAGTTGGAAATATTTCTTTTTAAACTACGCATGCAAACTGAGATGTTGCACCTGAACATGGCATCAATTGGACTCTCCCTACACAAACCAAAATCTTTAAAAGAAATAGACCAAAACTGTAAGGATCAGAACAGCAAGCATTGGTATATATTTATATTCTTTGGTAAATTTTGGTAATAAAATATTTAAAAGATACAAGTCTTGCTTAGTTGAACAAATTGCTTTCTCGAGGACTTAACTACAAGCTTGCATCGTACTGCTTCTACAGTCTCACATTTAAAAGAACACAACATGCAACACCTCAGGACATAAGGTCAATGAAACTCCTTGAGATCAAACTTATTTTTAAAAAATAAATGCGTTCATGTACCAATCAGTCCATAATAATCTCATATTCATATAAAACTCACAGAGTAAGCAACCTCATGTGAACTAATTTCCATTCCTTTATATTTAAGTTCATCTCTTCTGCTAATCCATTTATATTCTGGTTGTTTAATTTTTCTTGTAAGCTCACTGCCTTAATTTGAAGGCTGTGTTTTGGTCTTCTTGCAATTATACTCATATTGTTGAAAATTGCATGGAGATAACTGGTCCTTTTTCCAGGTGATATATTAACTCCTAGATGAAGGCTTGCATATCACTCCATTCAAAAAAGCATTCATAATGCTCACTTCAATAATTTACCAAAATACGTGTTTGCACAAAGCTATTTCGCTCTGATAAATTGTACACATTGCTGTTTGAATCCTCCTTAGACAGTTGCTTTTGTTCAACTTATCAATACAGCAATTCTCATTTAGAGCTTAATTTAAAATTATACTTCTTTTAATGTCAATGTTTCTTGCTATATTTTGTTCCTCTGCAAAACTAATTAAATGAACGTTTATTATGACTTTCTTTTCCAAATGATTCATAGATCTAAGTTATGGATTAAAACTGCAGTTACTCTTCCCAAGAAATGAGTCCTCCCAGCTCTATCAAAAATCATCTGATTTTCACAAATTTTATACATTTTCTCAACTTTTAAGCAACCATTTTTCATAAAGGATCTTGGTATGAAAAGAAACAAACCAAATTGTCTCAAAATTCTAGTTATAACATTCTGTCTTCAACACACACTGTAAGGTTTATATTAAGAAAACTATCACGTAGTTTTACTCCAGCGTCACCAGAGCCCCCGTGACTGGCAGAGAAAGATTGAAAAGATTGTCTCAGTTGTTGTAGTGGATTAGAACATAGTTGATGGACATTCTTTTCGGCCAATTGCTTCTCGCAATCTCACATATTTAAGGGCAGCAGAAGTACAGGAAGTTCTTTTTTGTTTTCAGGTCTCCTGTGGGGAGGGGCGCAATGGGCCCCAGGCTCCGTCTTTTGGAGCGGGCCGGGCCTCCCCCTTCCCCTGGTCCCGGGGCATGTCCTTCCCCCGGGTCACTGCGGGAGAACCGTCTCAGAGCCATGGGCAGCTAAGGAACAACCGTAAGCTGCCACGTGGCCGAGACCACCTGGCGCGGTTTTTTGAAGACTGGAGGGCTTCCCCCTCCCCCTTCCTCACGCAGTCCACGCAGATCCAGCGGGAGCCGATGGAGCTTTCTGCAACCAACTCAGCCCGAGTCGAGCTGAGGAGGACATCATGCAGCCAGCAGCATAAAGGGAAGAGGCTTTTTTCTCCAACATAAAGCCCGAAGAAAGTCACGGTGACTTCAAGGTCAGAGAGAAAGAAACAGTAAGTCATGTGAGACAGAGCTGAAGATGGCCGTGGGAAAAGAGGGCGGAGTGCGTCCAGCGCAAAGCTTAAAAATGTTTTCTCCGGGCAGTGGTAAAAACTGTACTATCACAAACCGTTCTTTCCTCTTTAATCCATTCAAAAAGACATGGGGGGGATGAGAATTCTGTGTACAGCCTGCGGAAAAAAAGTGGCCACGCCAGGTCACTTAGAGGCTATAAGAGACTTCTAGAGATTTTGTGAAGAAGACAGCCATTGCTTTTTCAGGCTGGAATTTGCTTACCCTTAAAAAAAGAAACACCCCATGTGCGGCCCCATGATGGCAGTGTGGGAAGACTGCAAGATTCATGGGAGAGATGTTTTTCACAGCAGCAGATTTCTGGGTGCGTCTGTTGCTAGTGTGGAAACCACATGTAGAGCAGAGAAAAAACCTCTTTTCCCCTAAATACTGGAGAGACGGGTTTTTTTAAGAACTGTAAAATTGACCAATGCCATGTTTTGTTATCCTTTGTGCAAGCTGGATAAATGAGAGGGGGTGCTGGAAGAGAGGGGAGTTTAGCTTTAATTTGTTATGATTTCTTTTTACCTTTAATTCTGTTTGTAATAAAACTTTCTTTATACTGTAATTGCTCAAGCATGTACCTGTTTTGCCTCGCAAGTTTCCAGTTTTCCTCAATATTTTCCCTATTTCCCCTTATAAAATAACAGATTTCATAGGAGCATGGCACTTAGCCAGTTCAAACCACAACAGTTGTGGTGTCTGTAATTTCTGGTTTTGGTAACTCTTTCCAAATCAACTCTGACAATTAATGCTGAGAAACAAAGGATGTCAGGGGAATTATGCTGTGAGGCACTGCTCCCTGGGCCCCCTTCCTACACAGTCACACAGAAGGGAAATTAAAAAACAGCCATTTGGAAACATAGCCATGTAAGTATACCAAAGCACTTAAAAAACAACAACAACAACAACAAAAAAATAAAAGAAAAAAAACCAAAAAAAAAAACCAAAACCCAAAAAACCCCAACAAATCTGCCGCAACTGAAGCACGGTACACACACTAGAGAAACAGAGAAATTCCACAGGTGTGTGTTATCACTGTGCCAGTTTGATGGCGTATCATTCCTGTATCCACAATGAATAGTGGAAGTTTATTCAGACAGAGCAAACCAAAGCACTAAGCTTCATCACTTCAAGGACCACTGGTCCCTGACAACTTTTGTGACAAAATATGTCACAGTCGAAAGATGAAAATTTCAAGTGCGCACCAAAAACTACAGTTTAAGGCACTTTCCGTGTTACGCAGTAATTTGCTCACTACTGAGGAGCAAGCACAGGCTTGTACCACAAATGCAGCTCGTCCGTGTCAACAGTTGGTGGCTGAGGAAGCTGCAAAGCCACTACAGCGAAAAGCTCAGATTAGAAGAGCTGGCTACCAGCTTTAGGGAAGAGGCTGTATCATAAAGCACAGAGGAACTGCACTGAAAACTGAAACTGACAGAAATCACTCTGGTCCACCAGATAATAAAAAATGCACTAAAACCCCAACAGAAGTAGGTACAGAGTACCTGTGAATGCCCAAATCCTTGCAGGATCCTATACAAGTCTTCTTGGACAGCTCTTCAGTAAGTTACCTGCAAAGTTTTATACAAGTCCATCTAGAAATATTATTCTTATAGTAATATAAACAAATTTAGTAATTTACTAATTTTTAATGGCAAATAAGATCCTGGTTCACTTTGCAACCAAGATTTAGAAGACAACTTATCCTCCTGTTAGCAAGAGGTGACATGAAGAGGTTTGGGGTTGGTAATGATGGATGATGAGAGCAGGTGACAAGATGCAGGAGCCCAAGGCTAAACAGCACCATCCACTCATTGCTTTTTTGTACTCTGCAGCAACAATGCTCAGGGCCAGCAACTCTTAATACTGCTCTTCATGCAGTTGTTACCAGTGATCAACAGAGGATATCGCTGGGTATCACTGAGAAATAGGCTGGTTCATTTCCTTCAAAGAACATAACCTTAGTCTAAGGAACCGCTGCCACAGGGAATCAACTGACACTCGAGACCCTGGGACAGCACATGAACACATAATGACACATGACCAAAAAAAAAAGAATAAAAATATTGGTTGATATCAATTTAGCCAGCTGCTATGAAACACTTAACACAGTGTGTATAAAGCTGCTTTAATATTCATCATTTCAGGATTTTAGAAATGCATTTTAAAAATTTATGCAAGACATTTTATTCCTGAAGTGAATCCATTTTTCTGTCTCTAATACCACCTTATGAATAAACCCAAATGAACAGGCACATTTCCTTTCTCTTTATGAAACAACTAGAATGCTTAAATACAATGTTAACCTGGAGAAAATTCCAGCATTTTCTGTACACTTTGAACACTGGGACTGAAATAGCAGTCATTTTTTCCTTCCAATTATTAGGCTTCCTTAAAACCAATTAAACTCAAATATTGTTTATCTCTAATCAATTTCAATATAATGGGAAAGAATTTGATACTTTATTTCTTCATCCATACATCATACATAGCATAGTCTGCAAGAGACTACCTCAGAGACAGGATATAGAATTATCTACAGCTACACTACAACCTCACCAAATTGTAATTGGCCCATACACATTTTCACTTAATTTTCCCCACTATTTATATTAATTTTTCATGAAGACTCAACATAGTTATTTAAAGTGAGATATTGCTAGAAAATTTAGCAAAAAGCAAGATGTGCAAACTAAAAAAAAAACTCCAGAAAACCCAAACACTATATATATTTTTAAACCCTCTGCGATTAAACCATGCATTGCTAATTTCTCAACAAAAGCTATTAATTCTGTGAGCAATGGAAGTGATGAAATTCAGTTGCTGATCAGATATATAAGGTGTTTGTCTGTGTTTGATTGACTGACATTGGTGCCCTCCCAGCTACATTTACCAATGGACACTTTTCTAGAGCTGAGGCATTTTGAAATCTGTGCTCTCTTCTGAGACGTCCCCATAATACAAGCATTGAAAATTCTCTGCCATCTTACAGGAAATTAATTATCTTTGAGATCTCTTTGCCCTTAATCGAAGTCAGCAGACATGGTAAAAAAATTCAAAATCTAGGCTGAAGTTGACAGAGATGCAGAAAACACCAGTTCATAAAACTTATGTCATACACAGAAGCTAGAAATGCCTCAAGACCAAATTTTCAGTCCTAATCTCTTCTGGTACCCCTGTCTCCAAAACTCAAAACAGTTATTCAGGTTATTTAGACTGTAAAATATATTAGGGGGAAGTTTAACTGTAATTTAATCACTGGCGCACTAACAAGCTAAAGCAAAAAGAATGGACTGATGTTCAATAGCTACATTTAAAAAAAAACTACTTCTTTTTTTTAATTGGTATTTCATTAATTGTGCTATATACAATTATGTCATAAATATTAAATGATACATAATTCAAAAACATAATTTAAAGCTCTATTACATAGTTTCTTCTACAACAGCTCTTAATTTTCAGACAGCTCCCATAAAGATTTACTGTGTTAAATCACATGAGGAAAGAGAGAGCAATCCTGATTTACATTAAAATAGAGGAAAATGCAACAGCTCTGACATTTACCAAGTACCCAAGTTATCCTCAGGTACTTGGGCTCATCTCTCATTTCAGTGATTAAGTTGTTCAGAGAAAAACAGCTCCTATATGTCACATTTAGATTAGTCTGCTGCTTGCCCAGTGAGCTTTCTGTCACATCTTCCTGATGTCCTGTGCTCATGTGTATTTTTTAATGTATTATTATTATGTTAGCTCAGAAACGTGGCAGCTGAAGGGGCAGGAGAAATAATACCTTCCAAATTAATATAAAAATATCTCAACAAATATTACATTATTTCATTCAGGCAGTCATGCTCCATTCAAATAAAGTTACCAACAGAAGCATCCTGGTTGGAAGGAGAAGGGAAGGAGGCAAACATTTCCTGGAACACTACACAACGTCCAGGTAATATCAGTGGTCTGATTCACCCATTTCTATACAAACGTGCATTGTAGAGTTATAGAGCTGCTAATTCATTGAACGCAAAGTAACATTTTAAAAGTCATTCCTACTTTGTTACATATAAGACGTAACACATTCCTATCTATGTTTTTCCTGACACAACTGGGAAAATATTTGTACAGAAGGTAAAGGAGCCAGACCTGCAATGTCTTTTCCAATTGTAGCACTGTCTGTTTTTGTTTCCATGAGATGCAAAAGCTTAAGCAATAAAATTCTGTTTAGCCAAATACATTTCTTTTTAACAGACCTCAAGTTTCCTTTAAATTTATAACCAACTCCATACATATATGTGTTTCCATATATACAAGGAAAATATTTTAAATTTCAGATCAATACAAATTGTCACTGAAAACCAAAAATGTATGGTATTGTCTAACAGAATTACAATAATGCAAAACTTTTATTAATTGGACACTGAAGAGCTATTCCTCAGCTTACACATTCCTCCTTCCCATCCTGAAAAGTCATACTCAGACCAGAATCTGGTTTGGCTCTGTCACAGCTGAAGCCCTGAGGATCACATATGGGTACAGGTAACACAACCTGCACAAACGACAATGCATGAAAATCTGACCAAGGGCTGACATTGGCATCCATCAGCCAAACAGTTCCAGACTTGGCTTTGGTGCAGCCAGAAATTCACAGGAACTACTCCCCACAGGGAAGCTAAACACACCCAAGGCACAGCAAGAGTGGCGGAATCCCTGACTCAGAGGAGTTATTCGAAATGCAGAGTTCAGGAGAGCAGGGAGCCCTCACACCACACACCCTGCATGTGTGCTGTGCATCACTTCACCTAAACCAACAACAGCTTCAGCTGTCCTATCAAATGTCTGCCTTCAAATTAAATGTATTTTATCTATACGTAATAAAAAAAGGTTGATACACAGTGTCTGACAAAAAAAAAGAAAAAGACACCACACACTATCTACAGATTCTGATAGACAACAAATCAAAATAATTCAAGCAACCAAATGCACTTTGTGGAAGTGGCTTATTTCACTGTGTAGGCTAAACGTATTTTGAGGAAGGATTACATTTTGTTTGGCAATTTATTTTATTGACAAAGCATATTTCATCAGATATTGCTTCGCATTTTGTAGACAAATGCATGTTGTCAAATTTCCTATTTCCTTTAGTGGATGAAAAGCATTTTTCCACAGATTCTACACTTCTCTAGAGAGCACAATGAATTCCACACAACAGTAGGTTCTGTGAAGGTGTGTGTATTACAAGTTTATCTAAAATACTAAGATTTTTAAGAGTATACCTGGAATATATAGTGAAAAGTGGCCTTTAGTGTTCATATCTGGGTGATTGTGATCTGTCACGGTAATTAATAATCAGTAAGATTAAAAATTAATTAAATCAGTGTCTAAGTAATTTGGAGTTCTGCGATTCTAAGGTATGCAATATTTTTACTTAAAACTTATCCTCAGCTTAGAGTAACTATGAAGCCTTAGAGCGGTTGTTGCCAAACATTTGAAGACAATTACTCTTCATTGCTTTCTTTCTGATAAATTTTCTTTCATTCCAGGAGAATAGTGTCACTACACTCTGTATCGTGTCACAAACAAAGGGCCTGTTCTAACTTTGTGACAGAACCAGCCTAAGGCAATTAATTCAGATTGTTTGTTAAAATCAGACTACGAACAAACAAACTAACCAAAACAATCCTCTCCTGGCCCCCGACAAACCACACACAAACCACAGATGAAACAGTCCTGTCAAGAATATTGATTCAACAAATTACCTTCACATATTTTTCATGCAGGAAAAAACCCCCAACAGATATTATGAATATTCAGTCGAGTTAAAGCGCGTATTTAACCCCATATTCTCACATATAATTCAAAATACTAACTTTACATGTGTATTTTCTCTTCTTTGTTACCAACTGTAGTCATTTCAAGTTAAATCAGAATTTGACTTGAAACAAAAAAATAATGTCTTATTCTCATTAGCATTAAACTGAATGGAATTCATTATTTCAATATCAAAGAAGTATTCTTCATGACAAGCCTATCTTTAAAAATAACTTGTGGACAGACATCATGAAGAGCTGCAGAATTACCAGCTATTTTACCTTAAGGGGTAATTTACCAAGAAGGTTAAAAAGGCCCCCATTTGCTAGGGGGCTGTGGCCATTGAACTGAAGAGCTGTGTCCATTAAACTGTGTAGGCACTCAGAGCACTTTCTTTTTTAGCCAGTGTTATTTTTTTAGTCCACTTTAATGGTAAAAGAATTAGTCATTTTCTTCTAAATTCTCTCTTAAGCAAGTAAGCAAATCTATGGAGAGTAACAGACAGCTTGCATATGAAACAAACACACAGAGAGGACAAAAGAAAAATCTGCAGTTTCCTCTAAAATACCCTGTAGGAATCATCCACATTTATTCAAAAAGAGCACCAATACGTAAGCAGTGATTTTCCAAAATCCAGGAAACACCAAGACAGCTGGTGCCAAGGGAAATACTTGAAATGGCTGGATGGTCAGCAGAGGAGACATCAGGTAAGTGAAATCTCTGCTCTTTTCACAAACCAACTTACTCTTTTTCCACTTTGCAGTCACCAGCTTTCAGGCACTCCTACAGAACAGGGCATCTTGCAAAGAGCCGTACTCATGACCATTATTTCTCCAGTTGACAAAAGGCTTCCTCACTGCCTTATTTGCAGCTATCACAAAAGAATTTGCACCATCTCCTGCTTCCCAGAAAAGGCCTCTACTCCAAGACTTCAACTAGAAGAGAGTCAGCCGTAACCCAATGAACCAAAGCCTGGATGAAATGCATGAATAAAGAGTTCATATACCTGTTTTAATTATATTTACAGAAGATGACACTGGCAGTAAGATTTCATTTAACTACTTTTGTTTTATGGTGTCAATATTTGTTTCACCTACCATAAATGGAGTAAACTCAACAATGAGTAGGAATAACATTTAACTTGCTTTAATAACTCACTTTAGCAGCCAGCACCAAGCAAGGACTCTGCCTACAGAGAAGCAGATACCCATTGCAGGCTGCCTCCCTGGCTACACACCAGACGCCAAGGTTTTATTCTTTTCTAAGACTCCTTCCTGCATCAAAAATACCTGTCATTTTTGGAACACTGTCCCTGGCCACAACTGATGAAAGCCTTGCCTTCTGGGCTCCTCCCACAAGATACTTTTACTCCTCACCCATATACAGAAGTTACGCTGGGGTGAACGGGTAACAGTGCCCATCTTCCCTGAAAATCAGCCTCTCCCCTTTCAGCCCTGCCCAAATCATGCTTCTTCACCTTCCTTCAGCACTCTCATCCCTGAGGAGCTGGGATAACCAGCCCCACCTCCAGCATACAACAGATACAAAGATTCTGCACGTACTGAGGAATCAGTGATGATTTCATATTTGACTACTCTGCACATCTAACTGGAATGCAGATAGTTCCACTACTGCTTTAGCAAAACCTAAAGGGGAGTATGGCCTGCTACCTAGAACTCCCAGGGAAACAGCATTTGGGCAGCCTGCCCATCTGTCTGAGGTGCCAGCCAGGTAAAAGATTACAGCCAGGGTTTACTGGTCACTGTTCCTCCCAGCTCATCAGTTCTGCCATGGAGGAAGTTTTTAGTGTTCTTGGCCCTCATACATGCTCCAGATGGTTCTTTGGTAAAGCTTCTCAAAACCATTTTTGCCACCGACACGTGTCAAAAGGAGTCTCAATCAGAATTATTATTTTCAGGGTTGGAGGGAGACAAAGCAAAAAGGAAAGCATCAGGAAGAGTACAAATGTGATTAAAGGTTGTGGCACAACACTAATCCTCTTCACCTTTTCCTTCTCTGAGTTTTGCTGGTAAATTCATGTCAAAGGCTTTGTTTTCTTTTTCCTGCTGTGCACATGCATGCTGCAGGAGAATGTGCTTGTAAAAGACCAGCCAGTTTATCTAGTTTAGCTCCAGCTGAGATCAAGGCTTCCCAATTCACCCATCTGAACAACTGTTTTTTTCCACTCAACACTGCTACTAAATCTCCAGGTGATGAACCAAATAGATAAACACTATCAAGAATGAATATTCATTTTTTTGCACTGGTTTTCAAGCACGTATGTGGGTCCATGCACATGCAGTTACCCTAAATGACAATCACTCAGGACTATGGGAGCAGCAAAGGTCCTTCCCTCTCCCAGTTGCAGAGGTAACTCTGTTTCTCTTGGCTTACAGAGACCAGTCCATATCCTGCTCCTGCAGTCCTTATTCATTCCTCTCTACATCTCACCTATATGTGCCAATTTCTTGTGAATTAGGAATGCACTCCTGGCCATACAGTAGAAGATTACGGATCAGTAAACCCTTTTGAAACTAAATACCAGCTTTAAATTGTACAATCAAAATCCAGAGTAAAATATACAGTGATATGAAAAAAGAGCATCACTGTAAAACAAAGTCCATGTTCAGAATTAATTATACCATTTCATATTGTAATTTGACATACAAAAATATATATTTGTAAGGCCATGCATATTTAGTTCTTTGTCTTCAAGGCAAACTCTTCACCGACTTGCTTTGAAGTCATAAATTAATAAAACATTAGGTGCACACTGATAATGTATCTCCTCAATAAACTAGAAATAGTCAAGTTCACTCTTGTCTTTATCACAAAACAACTGCACTGTAAGAGCAGATAGATTATAGCTCACCTAACTAGCTCAGGTTAACTAGATAGCTACATTTCAATTAAAGAAAAAAGCCAATTGTTGCATGTCTTATTATCATCCTAAAACATCTTGGCAACAATTAATAGCTACCCAAATCATAGAAATTGCTTTCATTATTTTTGAAGCAGCTACTTGCTTTGAATGTAATGACTAAGAGAAAAGAAACATCTGTTTCTGTTGCTAAGGAGATTGACTAAAAAGTAAAAAAAAGAGATAAGACAAATATTTAGGATTTTTTTTTTAAAAAGAAAAATTCCTTCCACTTGGGTTCAACTACATGCTTTACAACCAGCAACACAGCCCGCTATCACATAACAAAACACCAGTGTGTTTCTCTTTTTGCATTGTGACTGCTCAACTGCCAGATATTCTGCATATTTATTCAGGGACAACACAGCACAACAAATGAAGATGCCTAGACACATTCACCAGCATCTCTGTGTCTTGGGTACCTGCAGATGCTCATCCTCAAAAGTGGGTATCTGCATAGTAAGCTGGATTTCTGCTAAAGTGAGGGAAACTTCAACTGTCCATGAAATGTCCCACATGACAGTTATGACAAAGCTAATATTAAAAAATAAGAAGATGCAGTCTTGTAAAGCAAAACAAAAACAATATATCTCTACCAGTAGGCAGATTGTTTTAATGCACATATTCACAGGACTGTGATTAACCCAGTGCTGTACAAGCACAGAGCAGACTGCCAGGGGGTATAAAAAGCTGGGTCAGTAAGGATCTGCGTGAGGCAAAGCTGCTTCTGCTGCACATGCTCAAAAAGGTAAGGTTAGACCCATCTGCCAATAAAATAGGTGGGTAGGTGCAAGGTAAAATCAAATAAAAATCCAGTTATATTGAGTTTATAATTTTAAATTAATCTGATGAAACTCATACTTAGGTATATTTTGGTTTTCTATAGTAGATCATGTAAGACAATAGTAATCATGTTGTCTTCCATTTCAGGTCACTGTAAAGATGCCAACACTGTGAGACATATTTATGTAAATACGAACTTGCAAAAGGTGCAGTGAGACTGAGGATAAATAATAGCTTGAAGACAACTAGCAAACCACAACCTTCCTTGCACACAGCTTCAAGTTTAGAAGCAGAGTGTAGAACACAAAGCATTTGTGGCTCACAGACGTCCTGCAACGGCACAGGGCTAGAGTGCAGCACAGCCCTGTTGCTCTCCACAGTCCTACTGACACGTTCCTCTACAGCATCATTAGCAGCCTTGGAGGCCTCCCTATTACGCAAAACAGAATTATTGCTGCAAGGTGTCCTGCTCACTCCGTGTCTCCTTTCCTTCAGTCAATACCAGGATGACACCCAAGCCTTTCTTCAGGCTCACCATCCCTGATTCATGTCCCAGCTTCAGCAGCAAGCACATGCGGCTGTCGATACTGATGGGGTAGTGCTTCCCCATACAACAACAGCTGGGAATGCTGAACATTTTGATTCTCACTGTGATGGCAGTTTAGTTTTTATCTACTTCTTCTGTTTTATGTCTGTCATATCTGATTTTTGAAGATCCTATCCAAGCAGATACAGGTTGCTGACTAGAAGTTAACTTGTGATTTAATTTCAGACTGATTCAGAGTCTGACTGTATCTTATAACTTTTTTTATTTGTACCTGCTACTTCTAGAAACACAAACAGCGCAATAAAAAGCAAAGGAAAAACCTGAAAGAAAACATCTATTTGTCAATATTTCCTTCTCTTAAAGATTTCTTTTTTTCTTTTTCCTTAAATACACAAAAATAAGCTGTTCATGAAGGCAAAGGCACCAGCCTGGACTGGAATGAATGGAACTGAAATGCAGCTTTATCCACTCATTTTTCATATGTGTGCTCTATTCCACCAAAAACATTTATCAGATACCTACACAGTCACACTACCTCAAACTCCAGTCACGAAGTAATTACAGACAGAGGGTTTCTTCCAGGACAGATGCTGACTGAGAACCTTTCCCTTTTCACAAGGTAGCTCTGAAATAGTTCAGCCCAGGATTCATCATCAAACAGGAAGGGCTACATCAATCTCAAACACACAACTTCTTTTGAAACCCCACCAAGTTTCCAGGAAGACTTCAGAATCGGTTGCATGAAAATCTAGAGTTGCCAGTGCTGAGTTTTCAGTACAGGAAAGGGATAAAACTATAAATAAAGATTACCAAGAGCACCACAGACAGGATTTTACATTTTCCTTCATGTCAGATGTCCCTGTTCAGTGCGTGCAGCAGGTTATACAGACCATTTCATAGAGAACAATCTGTCGTTAGCTGTAACTGTTTTCTTTGGCCTCTCCCAGGACAGCCCCAGAATGCACAGAATGTCAGTTCTAGAGTTTCTAGGCAAGACCTGTCCCCTTCAGTCTCACTTTAAGAAGCATTCAGATGGTTATCCTAACATTTCCTGCAAGCTTCCACTCTAGGCCAGCCTGAATATCTACAGCATTTCCCCCCACCCTTTCACCCACAGTCCCATATTCCCATAGAAGGCAAAAGATGAGTTTTCTTTTTAAAACGAGTATGACATATATTAAAACTTGCCCTTAGTTAGAAAAAAATCAAAGGTCAAAGCTCAAATATTTTTTTCCCCACAGAGCCTTTTTCACACAGAGGTTCATATCCCACTCAAGTTCATGAAAAATATATGAATTATACTATGTCCTTTTTCACACAAAATCTCATATACCACTGAAGTATTTCAAGAATATATGAATTATAGAATGTCATGGCACAGAATGCAGATTACGGTTAATATAATTTGTATCTGACTCCAAGAATATTCTTATAAAACAGCAAATATTATCAGCATCTATTTATCAACTCTCAACTTTGTATGCTACATAGCAGTCAGTCAAAAAAAAACAAACAACAAAACCAAAAACCCAAAAAACCACAAATCAAACAGCAGGACTTCAAACATCCAGTTATCTTTTCCAGTACATTTTTACTTGACCTTTAGTGATAATTTGGTATTTTTATATAGTTAGCTTTTCTCACTACATCCTTCTCAGTCTGAACACATATCTGGAATCCACTAAAATGTTTTAAGATTCAGTATTTTTTTTTAATTATTACTAGACTTACTTTTTGAATTATTCTCATCTTCCATACATCTGACAGAGGCCTGAATTTATCCAAAGTAATATTCAATTCCTCATCTGCTCATGCAGTTCTTGAGAAATGGCAGTGCTTCATTTCCTCATATCTAATCTTGTGTCTTAGAGAATGCTGCCAAATAAATTTCTCTCCCAACAAATATGTTTGCAGTGCTAAGGCCAATGTATGGGCACATGTCCTGATAAATTTAAAACCACTCCTAAAAGTAGATAGGTTAAGTCCCATTAATATTCTACTGAACTTCATACCAAAGACAAAAATATAAAGAAATGGTACTTGGTGCTATGGCATAATTTACAAAAGCATGGGCAACACCTTAATTCTACTTCTGTAATTACCACATTACAATGACTTATTTTAATTGCATATATGTCCCTGCTCTTTCATCATGCTTAATTTTTGCTGATAACTCCAGGACAGCGTCCATTTTTCTGTATTTATTTAAAAAACAAAATTAAAACAATTTTCTGATGCATTGTTTCTTATTTGGGATACAGACTTCAGGTATGGGACAAGGAATTGGAGGAAAACACTGTAGCAATGCTGATTTATTGGTTAGTTTATAATTTAGAGTAATTTAAGGAAGTTTTATGCTTACACAGGATGGCAATCTGCCTTTGCTGCCAAAAGAGTTACTCAGGAGAAAAATCAATAGCAGAAGTTGCATTGGTTTTGTGGCTCCATTTCTGAGTGCTAATATTTAACTTATCAAGCTCTAACTGTGAGTTTGCTGCTTAAGAAATGAAAGCTACAAATACTCAAGAACACATTATTTGTAAAACTTTTGCACCCCTTAAAAATCGTTGCAAACTAATAAATCCAACATGGTAGAGACATCCAAATCTGACAGTGAAAAGAGGGCTTCTTCAGCAATTTGATCAAGTAGTTTTGACTATTCATACCAATGGGAATTTACAGAAGATTTTCAAACCACACAGAATATGCTCTTTTATACAGAGTGACAGCACTAAAAATGCAAAAAAATTTGAATCCTCCAGAACTAAGAGCACAGAAGTTGGCATGATGAAGAGGCTGTTTTCTTCCAAATCCCACAGAAGAAGGGAATTTACTGTCAAGATGCATAAAGCTAAGAAACTGAGTCCTCCCTTGAGGATAAGTCCAGAAGGGTTTTGTTCAAGAAGTTAAACTTGTTTTTTCTTTAAGGTAGTTACTTTCTAGAGGCTTTGATCCACCATGATGGGATGATAGCAGCCTTTGTTAAAAAGAAAGCAAATTTAAAAAAAAAAAAAAGCAAACCTAACAAATATGCTGAAATATTGATGTCACAGCCATCGCCTCTGAAGAACACAGAGGATGCTGGAGAAGGACACAATGGAGGGAAATGAGTCTCAGTAGTTGCTTGGGAATTGATGGTGAGTCTGTGACAAAGTATAAAGAACAAAAGGCAGAAACAGGCAGTGCTGGGCAAACCACACAAAAGGGTTTCCACAAACTGGGAAGTTACCAGCACTTCCTCATCACACCACGAAATCCACAGGAACACAAGCGTAAGGAGTGCAATAAAGAACAGACAGTACCAGCTCAAAAATGCAGTCAACAACAGAATCTACATCAGGCTGAAAACAAGTGATGTCACTGGCACATGGGACAGAATCCAGGGCAAATTCCCAACCCCAAACCTGCAGCTAAAGAAAACTCACATGGTACGTAAAGACAGAACTTTACTGGGCTCCTCTGAGAGGAGCCCTCTCTCAGCTGGAGGAACTGCTGGAGATGATCTAAAGCTAACACATCATTGCTAGCGAGGGAAAGCTCTGCTCCCCACAAACACCGCTGAGCTCCTTGTCCCAGCCTGTGTCTCAAATCAAACCCAGAGCAAACTGCCCCAGACGTATGATGGGGAGCAATAAGAAAAGTTTTTTTCTTCAGGACCTGAAAATCCTTCCTGGCCTCAGTATTTTCCAGAGCAATGAAAATAAGTAATGTACAGGATCTAGCCACCACTCTGAAAGTTTAAGCAGGCACATTCTCAACCTCAATTACTGCAGGGAATTATGAATTTGGTTTCACGTTCAGCTTTGGTACTGACCTGCTGTCTGACCCTGGGAGATCACTTGGCGTTATTTTAAAAAACAGACAGCAAAAACAAACAAACCAAGACTACAGCAGGGGATTTTGAGATTGAGCTATCAGGTGTTTTCAAACTTTCACCAAGGACTTACTTCTGCAACCTTTCCCTGACAAACTGCTGTTGAGATACAGAGCAAAAGTGAGAGCTTCTGGACCAGTATCTTTTATCACTTAATGTTTTTTCTCCTGGAATTGGGTGTGGGAAGTACTTGTCAATCTGGTCCTTAACTATTTCAAGATCCCTTAAATACATGAATATATACACAGAGCATATACAAATAACTTATACATAGACTATACAGATACATTTTAACAGTCATAACAGATTTCAGGAATCTCCTATTTCATATTTCTAATTATACAGAACCGACAGAAAACTGTCATGAAACTGAAGACTTGTAAAACAATAAAAATAAATTTAAAAACCTCCACAATCCTACCAGATTTTCTTTCTCAGTATGCAGCATGACTTACACTGAAGTATCTTGTTTTTCTCATTTGAATTTTCTTACGCTACATAAATTTTGAAAACTTAAAGATTCAAGTCCTTAGAGTAATTTACTTTGTAAGTATGGAGCATGGATCTTAATGGCCTAAAAACTGAAAAAGTACAGTCCTGGAGTCAGAAATTAAGCTTCTAGCAGAAAATATGTAATGACAACCAAATGACCCTTTGCAAACAATGCAGAAGAATGTACTGATTTTTTTCAGTGTGAATGAAAGAATTCCCTCAGAATTTGGTGCTTTCCTTATCTAAACCCCACAATTTTGCCATGCTTTTCAAGACAAGTGAAACAATTTAAAATGTTATATTAAACTAACTCCAAATGAGAGATGTATTTTACAAAAGAAACAATCTAGAAGTAGCTTCCTATGGAATACTGCCACTGAATTTAATGACTTGAGTATGAATTCTCAGGTGTATCACCGAAAATTATACTCGGTAAAATTAAAATCCAAAAGAGAAGACAGATTTTTTAAGTAGTTTGGTTTACTTTGTTTTATTTCCTTATGGGAATCTATCAACCAAAGGTTATGTTTCCTTCACTCTTCAGCCACTCCTAAGCAGGACAGTCCACTTCCACTGCTGGACACACTGGCGTAAGTGTGGTACTTTATATAATTATCTGAATTCCCAGATAATATGTACAATGGTAATTAAATTGTAGGGTGTCTTGTGAGCACTCCGACCAGCAGTTAGAGACACCACCAAGGAGCAGATAATGGGAAAGTTTCTTCTCTTTGTCTTTTCTCTGCCCAGCATATATGGTCTACACACAGACATAGAACTTCATGGTATGCAGCCAGTCGTACAGACTAAGTAGTTTTTGTTGTGTTCAGAGTCTGAATAAAAGCCTCATTTGAGTGAAGAAAAATTTCTTTTGATGCCAGGAGCAATAAATTCCTAACATCCTCATTTGATCCTGAATTTGTCAGAATGAGCAAGTCCAGCAAATGAACATGCAGGTAGATAGGAAAAAGGCACATTTCTTTTAGTGAGGCCTTCTGAAGGAATTCAGTTGGGCTGGAAAAGACTGAAGTAGATTCTTTAAAGGAAAGTGCTGAGACAAATTGCTTTCCTCTACAAAAACACTTTCCTGCAGAGATCTTCCCAGGCACTTTTCAAGCATAGATGGAACCATTTTGGTCGACAGTATAAACACATCTCTGAGCAAAACAGCACACAAAACTCAAGTTGCGAGTACTCACTGAGCGGGAGGTCAGCAGTTCTCAGTCTCGCAGTCGTTAGGGGTTGTGTCTTTAGCTCATCAGGTGAGAGGGAATTCTTACTGCAGTGGGCAGTGAAAAGCAAGAAGGATCTGTCAGAAAGAAAGAAAGTATAACTTTCAGAAAAAAAAACCCTGTAAAATACTAACAGTAAGAAAAGACTTTAACAGCGTTTTGGTACTTACCTCTCACAGTTTTTAACTACCAAAAGGACCCCACAATCTAATTACACCAGGATGTAAGAAATAAACCTTCTCGATTCCTCCTTCCTTATGCCTCCTATTTTCCCTACTCCCTGTCCCAAATGCAGAAACTCAAGCAAAGAGATTGCTTAGTAATTTAATTTTTATACTGCTAAAACTAGTAAATAAGAAGGGACCACATCTTCTCTACTCAGTTCAAAAGAACAAAAATACATGAGAATCTTAAACAGCATTCCTCAAAACTTTTGCATCAAGACACTTTTTCCACTGGGCATTTTTATTACAAAAACGTTTAAATTAAAATACTCTTAGATGTCACCACTTCACAGACCATTTGTTGCTTTTTCTGTCAATTTATTCTTTTCTTTCTCAGTATGCAATATCTTCTCATACCTGTTGATTCCCACATTTTCTTCAGAATTTCTATTATCCACAAAAGTATTTTTGGAAAAACAAATATTACTTAATATGTCCATAGCCTTAGCAATTTCTAACTGGTCAATGAAATGATCCAGGCAGAGCCAAAACCGTTTGTAAGATGACTTTGAAAAAAATATGTTTCACATTGCATTATGAAACTGAACAATAAGAAATAATGGTAAAGAAGTGATTGGTTGTTCTGCCAAAGAAATTCAAATAGTTGATGACAGCCCACTCAAAAAAATAGAAAATCCTCCCAGGCTGGAGGGGGGAACAGACATGTTAACCATCAATATTAGAGCCAAATGTTTCATCATAAGTATATACAAAAACCTATAAAGACAAGCTAATGCTTCTCACTGTTATGCATGAAACTTTTAAGCTACTTTCTTTTAACACTGAGAGCATTTAACAGTGCTTTATCCATGGCTTTCACTGAATTTAAATTAATGGTACTTATTTTTGGTTAAAAAAGAAGCTTGAGGTACTAGCACTGCTTAACTGCTGAGGTTTATCTCCCTGGAAATGAATAGGCATAACTGTATTTCATGCCAACAGCTTTCCATAAAGCATCAATTATTTGAATAAGACAAAGAATTTGATACACATTGTACATCAGTATCGTGTAAAATCTTTATGGCCAGAATCCTGGCATAAGATTTTCTAAGAATATGAATCAAGGTGAAAAAAACCCCCAGTGCTTTTAATGAGCAAATGTGAAAGCTGAAATACAGATAACCCCACTAATTAGGGCTTGGGATGCATTCTTTATTTTCATAATCTCCTTATTTTCACTATTATGCTTACTTTCTTTTGTGCAATCCTATCAACCTATGCCTAAGTGCAAATTACACTTCTAATACCTACCTCCTGCTTTGGTAATTCTGCGCCATTTACAGTATTTGCTTGTAATTGTTAATTCTTTTATACCTTCCCTGTTTGTGTATCACTATTTCAGGAGCTGCTGGATTTGAACAGCAAGATCCATAAGAACAGTGTTGGGTTACAGAGATACAAACACTGATAAGCTACCAAGAAAAAGAACAGAAGTAATTTGTGAGAGCTAAAATCCACCTCATAAGAAAACATCTTTAAACCTCAGGAAAGCCTAACCTCACCCAGGCTTTTAAAACTGATCACAGGGAGCTGTTGATTAACAAAAGGACACACGGCCACTTTGAGACTGAAGTGGCGAAGTATTTTGGCATTGAAAGCCAAACTGGAGCCCACGCTCAGGCCTCTGCTGTGGCACAGCCCCTGCTCCCCCAGGAGGCGACAGGCCCAGCCCAGCCCCCCTGCCCAGGCACCACCAGCCTGTCACCCACCCTCGGCCATCGCACCAGCCCTCACTGTGCTGCTGGAGTCACCTCTTCTCATGGAGCAATGTGTAGGGAAGAGACAAGATCATGCAAAAATTACTTTAAAAATAAGGCTAAAGTAAGTACAGAGCTTTTCAAACTCATAGGAGATGTAAAAGCTTATGACACCGTGAAAAGGAACAGTAGAGCTACAATTCCAATTATCAATTTTTCCTTTGTTCTGTTTTACACGTGCGAGGTCCAAAGAGAGATGAAACTGTCTAGCTATAACAGAATTTTAAAAAAACCAAACAAAAATGAAACAAGCCAAACAAAAAAACCCCCATCATAAATCCATGTAGTAAATTAATTAACAAAAATCAAAACAGGTTTCATGTTTCATTACAGGGTTTTCAATAAAGTATTTGTTACCAAGACTGACTAAAAATACAATCTGACAAGTTCTAGTATTTTTTTGCCTTGAAGTGCCTTTCTGTAAGAGAACAGAGGAGAAGTGTTTGTAAACATCTACCAGTATTTACAAACAAGCCAAACCAAACCAAGCAAGAAAAGAAGCAAAGCCAAAGGGAATGAAGTTGTTCCTTTCAGACATCTCTTACAATAATACTGGATACTTTAAAAATAATTTTGGCAGGTAGTACACAAGCAGCATAAAAATGGAGTGCACTGTTTCTCAGAAGAGAAGTCACAGTGGCCACACCACTGCAGCAGAGTTTGCCCATTTCCATAATGCCTCTCCACAACAGTGCCCATGAGGCACAGGTGAGCATTAAAAACTGCCTGTCTGCACCAGTGCCACACTCCGTGCTGCCATTCACATCCCAGCTATTCCAGCAGTGCTAGGAGCCGCAGCAGCAGGGCACAGAGCAGCAGTACAAAGAGAGTTAAATAAATGGAAGGCAGAGTTGCAAATTACTTGGAGCGCCACTGGAAGAACTGATATAAAAACCCATAAATTTACTACGTGCTGCAAGATCGGGTCCTTTAGAGTAATGTGCCAGGACTGCTGAGATGGTATCTAGGAGCAGTCAGACACTTAAAAACTTTGAGAGAGGATTTGGCACACTTGATGCTGTTGCATGTCTTGCCCTTGGTAATGATTAATTAATGAGACATGTTTCTTAGATGAAAGTTATAGATTACACACACAGTAATGATAGAAATGAAATATCACAGCTGCAAGCATACAAAAGCCAGGGAACAGCAAAATCTACATAACACAGACAATTTGTCCTGGTTGGTACATACTTTACATTGTATTTTATTAGTAGTATTTTTATTTTAAATTTTTTTTTTTTTTAGTCAGTAGATCATTTAGCACAAGGTACTCAGAGCTTCACTAAATCAACTTCCTGCTCGTTTTTGACAGTGCTGGCCCCAGGCCAGGGAGCCTTCCCATCTCACCCCGCTGCCACTCACCACCAACCCCTCCATGCTCACCGCTCCCCAGAGGACACTATTCCACTTTAATTGGCTGAGATCTTGGCACAAGAAGATGGAAGAAGTGTCTGTGAATACCACGTGCCCAATTTTCCTCACACTTGGCATTTTACAGCACTTTGCTTGCTACAGGACAGGTCTGGGTGCCTTCAGTGTAAGCTCAGAGTGATAAGCATTTTTATATATCTAGTAAATAATGGACAAGTATGCATTTACTGGCCATGCCACAGCCTGGTTAATGCAGGAATCTATCACCATGCAGGCACCTGTGGGACACAGCAATTCTAGTTCTCCTCTCCTCAAGGCTGCAGCCACAGGAACACATCAGTAGGAGTTGTCAGCTTTGTGTTCAGGCTGAAGAGGCAGCACTGCTCCCACCAGCAACTCGCTTCTTACTTCAGCAGCCAGCTGTGCAACACCTGCCCTCCTCTGAGCCAGCCCAGGAGCTGACAGGTTACTCAATGAGCCTGACTGGGCACCTCACCAAAATATTCCTGTTTCAGTCTGCATCAGTTCGTCACTCTGGCTCCATGTACTGCCACATGAGGAGGCAGTGCCAGCACATGGGGCAGGAGTGGGAACACACACAGCCATCTCCTGATCAGGTGCTGACAGCTGATGGCAGAGCTGTGAGGTAATGCAACACAAACCATTTGCATTATATTGTATCCCCCCTCCTGAACAACCTGCTTGATGGACTTCACCCCAGCAGGAAAAAAACCCAAAACAAATCCACAGCACTGATCTTACAAACACCACCCTATGTGGCTTCCCAAGACTGAACTGTTCTTTAGACTGCACCTGATCAAAGCACTGCACCAACGGTTCTGAAGAAAAGATATCATCATGCAACTTCACCCAAAGGCCAGGACAAATTCAAATTAAAGATCTGTGTTTTGGCTATTAAGTCCTTGACTTTTCTCACTGCTCCACCCCCCTCCCCCCCAATCTCTTTTTCTTTGGCAACTTGAATAATAGCCTTGCAATGTAGCCAGGGTTCCAATAAAGACAGAGAGATGCTCGCAGAGAGATTACTTGCAAGAAAAACTGGTACACAGTATTCAAAAAACAAATCTAGTACTTTCACGTCAACTCACTTCGTATGCACAGAGCATACTTTATATTCAATGTATAGCGTATTCATCCTCCAGAAACTTATACAAACTAATAATTTATAAAATTCCAAATATTCCAACAAATTAGGGAATATCTAGAATTTCTATTCAGTCGATATTTAACATAAACGCCAATTACTTAAAGTGATATTGATCACAACATAGCACCCTTGAAAAACAGGAGTAAAACTTTCAAAATATGTTTTTCCTCATCCTGACATCAATACATATAATGGAAATTAGGTTTATAAGCTGTAGGCCAAACTTGAAAGAAAAAATATTCCTTCTTCCTATTAGCCAGCAAAAGATATGAGAGACACTGGTAGATTAGTAAATGGAAATTAACTGAATTCTGGGTAATGAAAAATAATAATAATAAAGCTTTTAACAGCCATGAAATTATAAACATACTTTTTTTCAATATATTACAGCTGTAGAACAAAAAAAGAAATTAAATTACAAAAAGGAAGAAATTATAGATTTCTCAAATATGTTTTATACTTCATAACTGACAGACTCCAAATGTCTAGCTTAAAAAAAGCATTATTTTTTTCTAATGAATATTAGAATACTAGTTGAAGACAAAACTTTATATTTTCAAGAGCAATATCGGATAAAGTCGGCAAGAATGGGAATGCAGTCTTTGATAGTAACAGAAAAAAAGATGATGGCAAAAGTCTAATATCACTGCTTTCAAGAGGCAGAGAGCAAAAATTGCAGCTGAATCGTAGCAGAATAAAAACCACAATACACCAGTGAAGTAACTTTGTAACATCTTCAGAGACACAGCAACTTTAATCCAAATAAAAAGAAAAGCAGTAAAAATGAAAAACATACCAGTCTGACACGTCTACTGAAATACATATCCCAGAGACCAGGAGGAAAGAACGCAGAAGCTGAAGGGAAGCACCATGGTCATCCAAGCATGAAGGAGACCATGATTTCACAAAGAAATTAAAGATACTACAACAGAGTAACATTAAAAAGTTAACATTAACACAGTTAATTAACAAAGTTAACATTAACAATAACACAGAGTAACATTAAAAGTTAAAAGTTGGTGTTTAACAAGCAACAGCTGTAGGAAGAAGCCTTTGCACCACACAAATCAGAACAGCTGACACTAATAAAGCAAAATTGTGCTCAGTGAAAAACTGCATCATTTACCACCACTGCTGGGTGGTTCATCCATGGCCTATATCTAGTTACAAACCAGATTTTTGAATAGATTACAACCCCTGGATAACAAACTTCAAAGGCCCTGTACTGTTCAAGGGTATCAAGAGTTCCTAAAACTGCAAGAGGAAGCACCTGAACAAAAAAGATACAAAAATCTCTAGAGGAGAAATGACTAAACTAAATATTTTTCTGTGTATTTAAAAAAGAAAAATCTGAAAGGTTGTTTTGTTTTTTTTTCCAGAACAGGTACAGTGTGTATTTAACACCTAATAATACTTCTACAATAACACAAATAATACTTCTTGTTTACTAACAAAACAAAACAAAGGACTGAAAAAAGCATCAGGTAAACAGGAAACATCTATCAATAATTTGGAGAGTAAAGAAGAGGCCAACAAAGAAGAATTCATTCATTTCTTAAGAGGAAAAAAAAAGGTGTTGGAAGGAGGAAGGAAAATGTCTGAGTGAGATGCATGAAAGGCACTCTGGTGTTGGGCAGGAGAGCAGCACAAAACATTCCAGGCTGTGCCCACCACAGCTGGTGACCCAGTAAGGCTCCAAGCTGTACAACCAATGAGAAAACCACTCTCTCTCGATACTGAGTTTTGGTTTTGATTTTCTTTTTAAGCAGCTCAACTACCCAAAACATTAATCAGTGTCTCCACAGAGTACACACCACAGCATAAATCTCAGCAGTTACTGAAAGGTGCAAAGTCTTTGTATCCATGCACACGTAAACACCACAACTCGCAGTGCCTCCACTGAGTCCAGGGGATTCAAAGAAATGATGGAAACGAACAGCCAAGTAGATAATAACCAGAACAAATGAGTCAGGAGCTCCACTTGTAAGCATGAAAATAAATGTAACTGTATTTACCATTACTTTACACTGATAGCTTCCAATTAAAAAGGATAAAATAAAATGGAGAAAACAATAAAACATACAGTGAAAATGCCAGAGTATCATGAACTTCCAGAACTACTGCAGAGCTTCAAAGATGGGCATCATGGTAACCAGCACCAAAGAGCAAGAGACAGTCACTTAGGGTGAAAATGCAAACAATCAGGAGAGGAGGAGAGGGAACAGACAAGGCAGGGGATCTCATTACAAACACAGGCCAAACACAGCTCGCCTGAGGGTGAAATGAACCAGGGCTACCAGAAAGTGAAGGGAATATCAGCAGGGCAGGGAGGAGAGCTGTCTCTATCAGCCCTTTAGTACTGCTGGGAGCAGCAGCAGGAGAACACCTGAGATGGATCTGCAGCCTTGAATCATAGAACACCCTGCAAGTCAAGTCCTGGTCTTTCCTTCCTTACATTGCACCAGACACTAAGCAGCTTCCACCATTGGGAAGCATTCTTTAGGGAGGATAAAGGAAACTCTGCACCCATTCACAGCACCATCACCAGGCACCACTGAAGTACAAGCGTAACTGGGTCTGGATATAAGCAAAGCTTAACATTCCACTAAATGAAAAACAATTCCAGCAGTATTTTATGAAAAATCAATAGTAATTGCAATTCCAACCACTGTCTTTGGATAAGCATTATTATTATTTACAGGCTTACTGAGATAAGCAGTATATTGTCCCTTTAAAAGGGATGAATAAAGTTACATCAGGAGAGTCTCTCATTCAGAGACATAATTGTGTGTATGTGTAAATACACATTCCCTTCTATATATGAAGGGCAGCTAAACTGAGTTGCTGCAGACATGTGCATTTGAAAGCACGGGTAAGACACCTCTGGCTTTGTGAAATCTTGCACAGGAGCGTATTCTATAAACTGTCCAGACCAGCACAACACCACCACCGTGCTTCAGCCCTTTACATTAAATGGTCAAAGTCCCAGTGTGCTTTGATTAGATCTGAAGGGAAGCAGCAATACATTAGCCACCACCTTCCCCTCCCCTGCCTGGGCACTTCGGAGGAAAGATTCCCTGCCAAAGCCCCAGGGCAGCACCACCTCCTCCCACTCGGGAGAGCATTGAAAACAGCCACACACTGCAATGCACTGAATTTGCTTCCCTTTGACCAAATCCCACCACGCGGAGGAAAGGACATACAGAGAAAGTTGCAAGGCATGTTATCCTGACCTTCCTGGCTCTTTTCATACCAGGAGACATAAACAGAACTAGAAGTAGTCTGGTTCAAAATTCTTTTTTTCCCCGTTCTTTCTCCCCTCCTTAAAAAAGATGGTTCTTTACACAGCAAATGCATATTTGCTAGGGAATGCTGGGGAGGCCACAGGTTTACAAGGATTTAAGCAATGGCAAGAAAGCTCCTCAGAGAGCCCCACTGAGGCTTCCCAAGCAGCCAAGGCCACATCCAGCTCCAAAAGTCCCCGGACCAAAAGGGCTGCAAGCCTGGGAAAGCCTAAGTGGCATTTCAGTTATGATTGCCTCTTGTACTGTCCCCAGGCATCCACTTACGGCCATCAACCTGAGCCAGTGCAGCCTATCCTGTATTTCTAGTTCTAGCGCTAAGCAGCACTTTTCCAGTTGTCTTTTAGATAAGGGTTATTTATCATAAAACTAAAGTCAACATACTTTTACAAATTGTAGTTTAAAGACAGATTTACTTTGTCTGTGTAGGTTCTGTTTATTGTTGTCCTCATCTCTTACAATACCTGTCAACTCCTCAGCTTAGGGCCTTGATACAGCACAGCAATAAAACATCCATGTGTAAATGCTTATGGCTTATCAATAGTCCCTCACTTATAGAAATAATTATATTTGTTTATTGTAATCCCTAAAGAGCCACATGCACCTTCTTCACCAGCATCCAACTACTGACTGTAGTTTATTTGTTTGCAAAACATTTATTTTCAGTATGTCTATGTGGTAACTGTTGCAATCTAAAAATTCTTTTCATTTAAAAAAAATATTTCCCAAGATACTTGTTTTGTTTGGTTGTTTTGTTTGTTTTGGTTTTTTTGGCTGGTAAGTTTCTTGGTTTTTTGTTTTTTAATAAGCCTTTGGGAAAGTAACACAAAGAGAAAATTTGATATCCACCAGGAGATTTGGTGTAATTCTTCTGCTCCCAGCCATCTCTATCACTCTGCACTGAGCAAACAGAACAATTTTAAAACCTGCAGGTGTTTTCATTAAACACATATTGATAAAAAATACTTTGCATGTTTTCATTTTTGCAAAACAGAAAAGACTCAGTGCACAAAATGAGCTTAAAAGCCTCACTTAAGAGTATTGGTATTTGAATACTGAATAGCACCTAAGTGAGCATAAATACACTCAGATAGGATTTTCAAGTATTAAAAGCTAAGACAGGGAATCTATACATAGCCACTGAATAAAGCAGAGCTTAAAAGGACACCGATTGCTCCTGGCTTTGCTAACTTAGTAGTAGGCAAGAAGTTTGAATGGTTTCCCCTTTACAATGAAAAACCTGAAATGCCCATACGTACAAGGGCAGCTCAATTTCTAGGTAATAAAACCCTGGAAAATGCAATTAGTACCTAAATTTCAAAGTACAGAATTTCAAGTGGCCTTTTGAAAAATACTTGGATTAGAAAAGAATACCGTGAGTTGCACCTAGGTGTTCAGAAATCCAAACAAATACTGCTGATGAAAAAAAAGGTGATGTACAAAGTACAAAATTTATAAACAGAGTGGCTGACCATTTGTAACAAAACAAAACAAAAAAATTCTAACATGGTGCCCTATGTAGCTCTGGCTACCAAAATCCGCCAGAAGAACCACTCCCACCTGGAGGGAGGGTGCACCTGCACAGAGCCCACTGGCAGGACAAGCAAGGAGCAATGGGCACCTAAACGCTGCTTTCCAGCACAGGTGTCCCAGCACTGGCACTGGTCACTCTGAGAGGCTGTGGTGTCTCCATCTGGGGAGATATTCCAAACCCAGCTGGATGCATGCTGAGCAACCTGCTCTGGTGCGCCCTGCTTGAGCAGGGAGCCAGACCAGAATTCCAGAGAGACTCTGGAAGTACAAGGAACTGACAGGACTCCAGAAGTTCCTTCCAGCTAAAATTTTCAGCATTCATCTTCCACTTTTGTTTTTGGTACACGTAAAGGCAATCACTTCATACTGTCCTCAAGTGCAAGATCTACAAGATACTAAGTTGCATACATGCCCTTAAAAAATAATAAGGGGCTAAACTCTCCTTTCCTGATCTGTGCTTGCTTTCTATCCAGTTAACAACATCACTGGTAACCACTGCACTTGATTTGCAAAACGAGAGAGCAAGACAGAAAAAGAGCAGCAGTTCAACAAAAATAAATCGAAATTACTCTCACAAAGACCAATCCCTGGAACAAGGAGTAGGGAATAAAGATACCCTTTTAATATCTGCTGGTCCATTTCTATGAAATTTAACAGAAGGCAGTTACCTTGAAGATATTAAATTCCCCTCAGCGCTGGGAAAATCTATCAGGTAGTAAAACAAGGGACTTGAATTATCCTCCCCTCTGAGATATCTGGGGCTAATAACTTGGCTACCTGAGCAGCTCCCACCCGGCACCCCAGGCACCCAGGGCCAGGCAGAAGCGCTGCTGATGGTGTCAGGGCAGGAGGAACCTGAGGAAGGTACTGCAGGAAGGTTTACAGGATAGAGAGAAACAGGAATTGGCATTACTGCAGGACAAAAAGGACAAAGGGAAGATCACATGAAATATGAGCAAAGAGAAACCAGTAAAACCTTCTGGTGGGAGGCTTGCTGAGGGGATCAGGGAAAAAAGACAGAAACCTGCAGGCAGTGAAGCTTCATTAGTTCCACTAATCACAGAACAATTTGTTTTTAGGAAAGTATTTTGGTTTGTTTGTTGTTTGTCTTACAAGAATGAACAGGTGTCTTAATATACTCTGCATATGGAGTAACAGGGGAACAGCCAATACCAAGACCGCTCTGTTCAGGCTCAATTTATAAATGGAAAAGTGATTCTGCATTCAACAGGAAGGATAAAAACGGTATCCTGCTGTTCACAGTGGGAGACAGAATTTAAATATCCTGTAATATAATTTGGTACATCACCACATGTCAGGCTTGACTATCCTCATTTACACCAGTAAGCTCTTACACAAGAACAAATCTTTTCAATCCAAAGCAGTAACTTCTGATTTGCACCAGGGCAAATGAAAGAGCACGAGGCGCTTCTTATCGTAATAAAATTTGTTAAATGCATTAATGGCAGATACAATCATCTGTTAGTATTGTATTATAAGATAACAGTATCAGCACTGGACTGGAAGGGGAAATAGATTGTGATTTGTTGTTAAGTAACTTACACCATCATCCACAAAAAATCAGTTAGTTGGTTGTAGTGTCCTCCAATTTCAGTTGCTTTTTAATTAAAAGAATAAATCAAATCACAACTAAAAAGAAATTAGAAGAATCACATTGGGGAAAAAAGTTTTTCAAGGATTGTTTTAACATCCACCATTATGTTCAATTTTAGATGATACAAGGTCACAACAAAGGTACTATTTCTTTCAGTAAAGTCACACGTTAAACTACATGGGGAACGTTTTTCTTCTCCTACAGTTCCCAAATTCTTCCACTGTACAATAGTGTTTGGCCACGGGGAGTTTGTAGAAGACGTTGCCAACAAAGCACCAATCATGACAGAAATACCCCTTGCCTAAATGGTTCTCGTTAACATTTAAAATAAAATAAATCCCCATTTCTAATCAAAGACAGCTAATTCCGCGGGATTTGGACGCCAGCTCGGAGCACGCTCCCATTCCCAGGTTGAAGTGCCCTCTACTGGCCCCGCGCTCACCCAGACACCCGTCCAGATGCCTTTGCTCACACATTCTGCGTCACTTTTTAATAGGAAACTTCATTACAAGAGGGCATACAGACTCCTCCAAAGACACCTAATTTAATTGCTGAAAGTTGTTTTCCTTTTTAAATCTACAGAATCTGCATAAGGCAAAGTTATAAAGGAGGTTTAAACTTCGCAGCAAGAATTGAAGGTTTGTTGGCTTGGCTCGGATGCTCTAATTCTGTGGATGTGTCACAGGCAGATAAATGAACAAGAGAATGACCAGACAGGTGGACTGATGCTAAGGAACACCAAGAGAGCAGGTAGCTACAAAGATAAAATAGAACATTAAATGTACAGGAACAGACTGCAGAGGAGATTCAGCAAGGAGATTCAAGGAGAGCATACAAAAATCCATCCATGAAATAAGTAAGCCACTTTCACTTCGGTTAAATTAGATTTCAGCCCTGAACTTAACTAGGACAATGAAAGCAGATTTCTCCACACCATTTGTATGGTCAGGAGGTAGGTAGGTGACACTTTATTTTTCCTTCTGAACCTTCTCTATATCTACAAATGTCTATATACTCGAGTACTGCTTCCTTTCATTCCCTTAAGCTTTCCAGCAATCCAGTTCTTCAGAAGTTCAGCAGGGGTAACAGAAGACTGGTCTATCTTTGAGGAAGGAGGACAGCTTCAGCCAAAGAATATTAGTTATATGAAGCAGCAATAAACTCCTGAGAGATGCCTGCCCGGACCTGAGAAAGAGCAAATTACTCCCCAGCTGCTCCATCTTTTCATGCTCTTACCTTGCCATTTAGACCCTTCAAGAGAAAAACAACACAGAGAAACTTTTTTTTTCTCTCCATTAAAGATTACAAGCCAAAAATAGGGGGGAGGTTTAGGGCTGGGTGTTTCTCTAATAGAGATGAGCAATAGGACTGAGGCAGTAAGAAGGATCAGTAATAAAAACCACAATTAAAACTTAAAATTGATCTCAGGCTGCTCCTATAAATCTTTCATTATTCCTACCACTAGCATTAGTTAGACTTCTATAATAAAACAAATACCATCCTTGAAAGGGCAGGTAGAGAAATCAGCTTTCATGCTTGCTAACTCAAAGACCTGATAAAGGACACTAAGCATTAAGATGCATCCAGATCATTATGCCTTTGTCTTCAAAGAATTTTCATCATTAGCCAGTTACTTTTCATTGAAGTTTTGGAAGCATGTTAAAAAACATTTTATTCTCTTCACGTTAACATAAACTCCAAGCACTGGAAAAAACTAACTTCCTATGTTTTGCTAAATCTAAAGCAGTATGAGGATTTTTAAGATCAATCTTCTATCATCAATTAAAGGGGGAGGAACAAGCAGGCTTAACATATTCAGCCAAAATACAGTCACTAGCATTCAACCACGTGCCAATAGTTGCAAGTTTTCTGGAATATAAACTTATTTCACCATCTGATGCAACTGTATGATAAATCCATTTTTTAAAAGTGCAGTCCATTTCATAGCCATAAAGAGAAAGGTGAGCTTATATCTACATAGCTAAATTACCTGGAAATAATTAAAAGATGAATTCATTTTTCTGCTCAGTTCAGGCATGCTCATAACAAAAATACTCATTTGAGTTCTGCTTTTCTAGCAATAGGTGGCACTGTCAAATATCACTTGCATAAGCATCCCTTGTACACCATATCATTCAACAGTCAAGTGGAACATCTGCAGGGAAATGTGGCTAAAGTTATTTTCCTTTCTGCTTCCCCTAAACAGGACAGAGATTACATCTTGCAGTTGTTTCATTCCCTGTTTTAAACTGCTCAAAAACATTTTTATGACATTTAAAAACTCAAGAGAAATACGCTGTTAATGTTTTGAAGAGTATGCTGCTTTAGACAAGTGGCAAGCAAACAAACATGCCACATGCTCCAGCAATCTGTACGATAATACTAATATTTACAAAAAATATACCAAAATGCCATTTTAAATAGGGATCACCTCAGCACTTTCATCTCACTTTTTGTGACCCATTAAAATCCTTCCATTTCCAGATTTCCCCAGGTTTGTAGATAATGTTCATGGTTGGCAAATGGCACATCTCTCAGCTTGCAAATAAGCAGCTGGGTACTCTGTCCCTTTAGCTTATTCACCACCTTTCCCTTTCTTCTGAACTCACCCGTTTCATGCTCTCTGCAGCATTCCCTCTACGTGCTGGGATCTTTTCTTCTCCACTAGTGCTACACTGGCTCTGCAGCCTGATTTCACACAGATGCTTAACAACTGCAAACAGAGCCAGAATCCTGAGCTCACTGTTTATGAGGCTGATCATGTACATAATATTGTTTTTGAGACTTGCCACTTCTCCAGTGTAATTTTTGAAGTCCCAACTCCAATATAACATGCTCCTCACCTAAGCTGTTTACATAAGGGATATGCTTCATAGGAAAGAAAAGTATACCAGACTAAGTCTCTTTAGGATTTTAATTTGTTTCAAAGTAAAATGTGCTGGAAGCCCAGAAACAACAAGCAGTTGTCTCAAAGCAAAGAAGGAATTAAACATCAAAGCTGTTTGCTTAAGTCTTTTGGTTATTATGGCAAAAGCATTAAATCAGTCTTAAAATCACGACATGCCATTAGTCAAACTTCTACTCTTTCTGCACAGAGCAGCCAAATCTCTGCTATTTCACAGCACTTTCTGATATAGAGCGTGCCCGAACTCCACTGGCAGTGCACTGACAGGACATGTTTCACCCTGCACTGTCCATTGTCCCCTGTCCTCAGCTGTTCATCACCTCAGCTCCTGTTCCTGCACAACGATGACACCATCAGCCTCCACCTGGGACTAACCCGCTTTGCTGCAGAGCTTCTTGTGGCTGAAACACACAGCGCGTGCCTTCTGCTTTGGAGCAACAGCCAGGCATCTGTTAAACTTATTTCCTTCCCCAACTGGTTGAAGGCAGAAAGTAAATATGTTTTTAAGCAAGGGGCAAGCAGCCCAAATGAAATAGCACCTCCCTTGCTGTACCAAACTCACTGTGATCTCAGAAACACTGACTCGGTGTTTTGCTATACTGAAAAATTCCTTCTACCAAGAAATCCCCCAAATAGAAACAGTTCCAGTAATAGTGAAACATATTTGAAATTGCTAGAAAGTTTTCTCACCTTCTAAAAAATCTCTGCTCTAGGACTTGGTGCTCCTGTAAGGGCTTTTTTTCTAAAACTCCAACATGGATTCTTTTAACTACAGAATGATTTACAGCTGAGGTAGCCAAAAGCCAGCAATCAGCTCAGAACTACAGCAGATGTTTCCGCAGCTGAAGTCACTCAGTTTAATTCTCTTGCCCAGTGACAAGAAATGGGACATCTCAGGACTCAGGAACTGTCATATTTTAGGTTCTCAGTGAAAAGGAATTAGTGGTAGGAAAGTTACCAGGTGTGAAACTGTCACATGTTTAAATTAGATGATAGCTTTGAATAAAAAATGTACCCCCAAAAACGGTAGCAGATTTTGTTTTAAAGGCTTCATTAGAAGAAGTCTGAACTGAAGAAACAGTTCTGTCAGGTTTAGTTGAACAAAGCAAAGCAAACAGGCAAGATATCTCTGGCAACAGAGCAGTAGCAGTACAAAACTCAAAACCCCAGAATAGTATCTTGATGCACTGGGCAGAAACTGTTGGTTGTAATTAAGATAAAATTACTAGCTGATATTAATTGCATCAATTTTTGCTTCACTGAGTTCTCAGTTACACTGCCTCTGTGTCATCAATACATCCTACTGTGACATCTCCCATCAGCATTCCACCTTATATTTTCACATTACTGTCCTGTGTAAATTTAATCTGTGTATTGTAGCATCTTCTAAGACATTCTGTTTGCCCTGGACCCAGACATACCGCCAGACAGCTTCATTTAGTGCCAAAAGTAAACCCACCTCGGTGTAGGTGTATAAACACAGGAAATACATATCAACAATATCCAGCCCGCAATTACCTAAAGGCCTCACCTGAATGACCCTCAGGCTGCAGCTGGGTGGGGCTGACCTCCAGCCAAAACATCTGTGTGAGAGCAGACTGACTCTGACCCATAAAGAGAGATAAGCTGGGCTTGATCTGCACAAATTGTGTTTGCAGAGCAGCAGTAGAGCAGTGACACCTGCTTCAGCGCCGCTCTCTCCGAGACAGAGCCCTCGAGCATGGGCGTTTCAAACTGAGCAACCATCACAGCCAGCCTGGTGTAACATAGCTTGGGCTTGTTTGACTAATATTCCTAATTACTGATTCTTTTTCACTGTAGAGAAGATTGCCTAGTAGCTGTACGTAAACCAATGCTTGTTTGACTTTTCCTGGAATCTCGGTCTCTCAGAAACGTGCCATCACAGTGACACCCCCCTCCAAGTGCCCGAACAATGACAGCCACCGCACCTTCCACCCCACACACTCAAAAAAGAAGGTGCCATGACTCAAAGCTGAGAAACGATGTCTCAGAGTAGTGTCCTCTTATTAGAAAGAACACGGTAAGCTGAGATTGAAAAGGCAGATTTCTGCTGTGCGAGAGAGGAACTGTTACAGAGAAACCAACAGGTGTGCTCTGCAATAATTTTCAAATTGTCACCTTGATTTATATATAAGATGAGCACGTACAGCATTACTTGTCCTGAATTATTACATTTGTTTATGTGTAAATCATCAAGGTTTAGATGCTAAGGGCAGTGAACGTTGCATTGATCATTGCTGCAGAGCCAGCTAATCCAGATATCTCCTCAAAAACCCATAATCTAAAAAGACATACATTATCTTCATTGAGCAATTAAAATGAAATTTTATTTATGAAAGTTTGGGTTATTCTAATCTGCTTTAAAAAACAAGAGTAGACTGCATAAGCATTAGTCTTTTAGAGGACTTTTGAAAATAAGCTACCAGTAAATCTTCCCTGCATGTGGAACAGTATTAAATTTCAGCTCTGCCTCCAGCATAATTAAGTACCCACCAACAGCATAATACCTTCATTAAATTAAGGTGTTTGGAGTGAAATGTAAATTTGTCTTCAGATATGAGGTTGATATTTCAACCCCTCCACAGCCTGAATATCATTATGGAGGACAGAGGCAGGGGAAGCACAGAATAAGCAGAGTTACTGAGCACTCCTCTTCTCTGGGTCCTGCATAACCAGTAAATAGAACAATTAAATGCCCATGTCTGTGCTACCTCCCAGCAAGGGAGAAAAGAAAATAAAAAAATAAACAAACAACAAAAAAGCTAAAAATATTTTTAACTGCTGCCTCACTAGAAACAATTACTGCTTTACTAATTCTTATGACATGCAGGTGGAAGTTCTGTGAGTTTTTTTCCATCAGCAACAGCCCTCTTCATGGGGAAAAAAACAAAGTAAAGAAACCTCTTTCCAAAATAAAAAAAAGCAACACAAAGGCTCAGTTATACACCCACTCAAAATCTATAGCACTTGGTCACTGTTTGCAAGCGCATGGACTGGCTGCTAAGACAGTGAACAACAACCCTGGCTGCACTTGGCCATCCCCTTAATCCAACCCCATGGAGGAGCCTCAGGGGCTCAGAGAAGATGCTCATCTGTTCAAGGTGCCTTCAGAGAGCCTCGTCTCTGCAGCCCTGCAGACCCTGGAGCAGAGATCCGACTGGCACAGGGATGGATTGAACCCTGCGTGATCACGGCCAGCATGTGCCAGTGTCTGAGGGCAGCAGTGAACCCATTTCTGCACCAGGTCCTGAGCACAATGTTGTGTCCTGAAGCAAAATGTCCAACTTTCTACATGGAATACAAACCTACTGACCTGAATATCTTGTGCTCAAACCAGAGATCTGCTTGAATATCTGTAACTGCATGAGGATGACATGAAGCTACAGGAAACTCAAAACATACTATCTGTGACTGACCAAACAATTTCAATTCATTTTTGGTAATGGTCAGTCAAAACTAACCTTAAGATTAAGCTTATCTTGATCTATAGTTTAAATAAGTTAGTAAAGGTGACACTGAATCAGGTTTATGCTGAAATTGGCCTTATTCAGGTTACACTCCAAAGCCCTTTCATAAAAGGCAGAACATAGAAAATAACTGATATTCAATTTCAGGTTTTTTTGGGAAGACAAGTACAGAAAGGAGGCATCAACAATCACATTTTAAGCATATACTTGGGAGACAAAAAAAGGCAGAGCTGTGTACAATGTCACTTCCTAATTTTTTCCACTTTCAAGCATTTTACCAATTACTGTATCAGTAGAAATATAAGATACTGAAATTATTTCTCAATATTCCAGTTTTGCCCCAACATTAAGATTGAACAAAGCGCTTCTGGAATACACATAATTCAGTATGTCCTTCATACAACAAAAACATTGTCCTTTTAAATATTTCTGTGTCTATGTATATTTTAGAGAAAATGCTTTCCTAAAGGTAGCAAAAAATATTGCTATTTGGGGTTTTTTTTTAAGGGAAACAAATGACAAAACTTAGAGTGTCATAGAAGTAAAAATATTTGGCAACTTACATGATTTCTTGAACACTGCACACTTTCTTTGCTCAGACTCTTCAGAATTGTAACTCAAGTCTCAAATTCTCGTTCAGTTTTAAAGTCCAGAAACCAGCCTCATGAATTTTCTAGGCTATTAAAAAAATCATTAGAATTTACATTTAGAATTTTCTCCTACAGTATGCCTGTATGTCTGAATATACAGATATGGGGCAATAAAATACTTCCCTTCAAAAAGCCTAATATAAATGTTATTGTAAAACAATACCTGTCAGTTTAAGAATGTCAGGGTTTCATATATTATAGGAGCTTAGAAAGATAAGAATTATCTGTGAAATCTACCTTATCACTTTAGCTACTTTCAGAGTAAGTTAGAACACTATTAAGTGTCTTCTGGTTTGTCTATGTATCATATATCACATTTGAAGCCTCAAAAGATGATTTACAGCAATCAGCATTTTAGAATATAAATCTTCATCTACTGCAATCTAGGAAGTGTGTACATTAAAAACAAGCTTGTATTAATAAGCTGGAATAATAATTACTTTTCTGTATTTATCTCCCAATGTTACCACAGCCAAATGAGAAAAAGAGCAAACATTCAAGCACTCATTTATAGACCTTCTCTTTATAATGAGAACAACAATAAAAGCTATTAGATGGCACATAGCTAAAGGAAAAAGCTTTTCCTTAGGCCAAATATATCAGTACTAACTTGTAATAATCAAAACAGAAAGATGATTCCTTTAAAATCCTTTAATTCTTGATATCCACAGTTCGAATCCTCAAGTCATTGTTGAAGGCCACTTTAATGTTTGTGTTACACTGTTGAAATTTTCGTGTCAAGACTTTTTTTCCTCAGTACTAAACCACTCATGCTTCACTTCTGTAATTTATGTCATTTTAGAAGCCCTTAATTTAATTAAAATCTTGTAAAACTAAGGAGGTTTGACTTCATTTTCTATATGCAAAGGAAGAGAAGCACATTACTTGGGTATTTTGTTTGAACAGCTAATTTCAAAATTTATTATAGGTTGCTATCATACCGAGAATAATAAAGATATATTTTTAATTACTTTTGCTCACAAGAACAGGCTAATACATATTCCATCAATATTATGATCCCCTTGGATGGAGAGAAGCTAAATGCTAACCCAAACAGATTTTAAAGCTATAATTACTTGGTAAACAAGGGAATCATACTAAATAATTATACATTGAGATCATATTAAATTAAACCAAAAGAACTTTTTAAGATCCTCTGTATTGTCTTTTTCTCTTTTGCTGCTGTCTGCTGCAGTGTCACCGAGCATGTCATTATCTCCCAGAGTGTGTCACAGCAAGCAGGCAGGCTCCGTGCAGGGCACTGCTCTACCTGCCGTGGCTCTGTGGTGAGCAAGTGGAGATAAAGGTCCAATGCCACCTCACACACTCTGTATTCAGCAGCAAAACGCTGCTTTGATGATGCACAGCCCAACTAGAAAGCAACAAGCCAGGAGGTCACCGAGGCAAGGTCATGCAGGAAGATTATTTCTAATCTGCTTTAAAAATATTATTAGGGCTTTTTTGTTAGGATGTCTGCAGAAAGGCTCTCTGGTTGGCTGAATGATAAACACTGCTATCTGTAACCAGATTAAAAAAAAAACCAAAAAAATTCCAGCTCTTTTGCCCATTCAGGTATTTTAAAAAATCTTTTCATCTACAAGGACAGATGTCCTTCTCTGCCAAATTTTTTATTTTAGTAATAGCATGGAAGGATCTCCTAAAAGACCATGCCAGAAAAAACATTACATAGAGAACACAGCTAAGTTTCTCGGACCAGTCTTTCAGAGAAAGATACAGGCTGTAAAGACTAATAATTTCCATAGGACACTTCAGCTTCTCTCTCCTCAGCACTTCCCCCCACCCCAGCACACATCAATAGTGAGCTTTACTAAATCTGCAGATATTACTGTTAAAGGTCTTGATACTTCTGCCTTCTGCTTCGCAGTGAAATCACCTGGTAGCACGGCAGTATTTATCATCTCACATCAAAAAGAATGTACCAGGTTTCCAGAAAAGCAAAACATCAATTTTTTCTGAGCACACAGGAACATTCATGGTAAAGGGCTGTGCTTTTCAGACCTGATCCCAAACTTCCCAAGTTACTGAAAACCTTTTCCATCAAGTTCCCTTGACTTCAACATCTAGGGCAGCAGCATTACCAGGGAATTTGACCTGAGCAAAGTATGAGCACTGCAGGCCATACCATGGAGCAGTACAGGATACTCATACTCATCCAAATACTTTACTTGTAGTGTAGGAACTAGAAATGATGCTTTTTAAGTGCTACAAAATTATGCAACTGTAGAATGATGTTACAATTTTGTATTCTGTGGTGGATTTTTAATCTTTAATTAGACTAGAGAATAGCAAGGATGAATCACACCTTATTAAATTTTTTCTTTAAAAAATCAAACCTTGCCATTAAGCTCCTTTTGCATGCTTAGCACACAGAACATTTTGTACCAAAAAAAGTACAGGAGTAGACATTGGTTTAATCCATTAAGTAGCTCTAACTTGGTGTATGTTAAAGAAATCTGTAATTCTGATTTTAAATGAGTTTGCTTATACAGCCAAATGTTACCATCAGAACTTGTCCCACAGTCTCTCACAGCCTCAGGACCAAATCCTAACCCGGGCCCTGACCCAGCTCATCACAGCACACCTGGCCAAGGCTTTTCTCCAGTCACTAACTGTATTTGGTCATTATTCCTGCAGGATAAAGCTGCATAACCTCTCCGTGCTGGGTTAGCCCAACTGCAACACATCTCATCCCAGCTCTGCCTCCCTCTTCACTTTGACACACCTCCCACAGAACTCAGCACCAGCCCCTCTGCACCCAAACTCAGCTGCTCATCAGGCAGCTCAATGTACCTCGAACTAATGGGCATTTGATCAAAATGAAGGATTTATAGCAACAACTATTACAAATACTACTTTTTTCCAAACACCCTTTCTTCCCATAATATCAAAGCCTGGCAGTCTGAAGGGAGCAGACTTCTCCCAAATTAGTGGCAGATGCAGCTGGAATTGCTTTATATTCTAAATAGTAAAGCCATGCCCTAACAATATGCAACGCACAACCAGGTACTGCTTCAAGGAAAAGCCAAATTAAAAACCCCCAGGTAGGAGCCAGTTAATGCTTACAGGGACTAAGTAAAGCTTTTGTTTAACCCTGAAATAAAGTTGTTAAACCGACAAACTAAAGTGCTTTTCTTCTGAAAATCTCACAGTTTGACCTCCTGACAACAGAAGGGACAAGCTGACCAAGCTAGTGAAGCACAGTCGAGTTAGACAAGTACAGGGAAAGGGGAGAAAGCTATTTCCAGAATACTCCAAGGGATCGCAGTCCAAATACAATGCATTGTGTCGAGATCTGTAGGGATGTGTTCTGGATCTACACCCAGCAACAAACACCTTCACTGAGCAGCTGCAGCAAGGGTTTGCACAAACAACCTTCCAAACTAAGCTATTCTAGTATTATACAGAATAAAATGTGGAGTATTTAAATCTAGAAACAACAGAAAGATGAGGAGGTGATGCGCTACCACACAGGTTTCAAATTAAAATTCAACTTGACATATGGTCAAAATGTTTCAGAAAAAAAGAACCCACGACAGTGAGAAAATGGGCAAGATTTTTCCTTTATGCCAAAATACTCAACTGCACACAAACAGATGAGAAACAAGTAATTCTGCAGTAAAAAAAGTTGTTGGCTGCGGCAGATCACAAGCTGCACATGAATCAACAATATCATGCTGTTCCTCACTCTCTAAATATATACTATGTTTATATTTATATAGGGCTGTATAAACAAGAAAACAGACTGAAATAATCCTTCCAACTCTGCTCAGTCACAGTTCTGCAGTTTGCAGCTTTGCACTTCAAGAACAAGGAAAGCCAGACAAGGTCCAGAAGAATGCCATAAAGATAATCAGAGAAAACATGACCTACATAAAACCAGACTGAAAAAATCTCGATTGTTTAGTCTAAAGAGGAGTTGATGTGGTAGAAGAAGGGAATAGGATAAGATAAAACACTTTCAACTGCAGATAATGCAAAAGTAAAAAGAAAAGGAAGAGGTTTATTCATATTCATGAAGTCAGCAAGAGCATGCAAATTGCACAAACCAAAGTAAAAGTTGAGGTTATGAAATACTTTCTAATGATAGAGAATGACTTGGATAGGTGGGACTGAGGTTTCATAGACTGAACATCATTTGAGGCCTTTAAAAATGGCTTAGCCAAATACCTGATGCCAATGCCATTAAGGAGATTGTATCTTGTCCTCAGGCAAGAAACAAACCAGAGTCCCTCTTAGAGTCATCTCCAGTCCTATTTTTGTAGATCCTATCATTTCTGCTTGGCTGACGTTGGCCATGTTATTTAACAGTGTATGACTGTTAAAACTGCAACTATTACTTGATTTTGCTTGCTATTCCCTGCCCTTAAAGCCCTCCCCTCCAACAGCAAGTCTCCTGCCATCGATGTCATTCAAGCATGCCCTGAATCCCAGTAAACCAGTGGCAGACCTCGTACAGAGAGAGGTTAATGGGTAAAGTCCAGTGCAAAACCCACTGATGTCACATCCTCAAACTCAAGTGAATGGTGCTGGGTGGGAAAATGCACTGCTGTGCATTTTTGGATCAGCCCTGATTTGGTGGAATAGTCAAATGCTCGTGTTCAGCATGAGGATTTCATAACACCTCAAAGCATTGCACGGGCATGCGAGCGGCAGGGGGTTGGAAGGTTTATCACACATCTCTCAGTTATGAAGGGAATCACGCAGAGACAGAAACTTTCATAGTCTTAAAAAAAATTCTAAAAATCTGAATATTCTCCTTTTCCCCTTGATTAAAGCAATGACTTGCATTAAAATGATGAGGTTTTAGGTTTTGACAAGATTCACTGGTCAGAACTGCAAGCTGGAGCACATGCTGCAGCAGCACAGCTCTTCTGTGCAAGCTCATTTGCATTCTTCACCACGTGTGAAATAAAGAACTTCCTCTTTCCTCATACTCATCCTGTGTGCTTTATTTTCAGCTGTTCAGGTGTACTTGGCCTTCACACCCCTACTTTGGGTGTGAATTTCACAATTTCTCAGTCTATACTCCAAGCACCTCCATACTGCTAATGGTTGACACAAGCACTCCAAGCAAGATTTACTTTATGCCCTTTACTGGAATACCATAAAAAAACCTCTTCTCAAAGACATAATTCCAAGTGTCCTATTTCCAAGATTTTTCTTTTTGCCCTAATTCATACAAGAGAACCAAGAATATTCTTCTGACCTTTGCCACCCAATTCTACACCTTCATTCCACAGTTGGTGCTTGTTGTTATCAAATTCTTTGTCCCAAGTTCCCCGTACTTAAAGAAAAACTCAAGTGTTTTTATAAGTCTGGGTTCATGTTAACAGGCCTCACATCATACGACTGCCAAGTGAGTCAGCATAATAACCATATGTCTGAGCCTGAATCAAGATAAAAGATCTGTAGAGCCTTATTCAATGAGAGCAGAAAATTCCTACTTGGCTCTGCTCTTTCATGGCTGTATTACAATCTCACACTATGCAACTCCAATTTTCCTGAGGGAATTTATTTTTTTTACTGTTCTTCTGAACATAATACTAATCTCATCATGTGTTTGCCCTGTCACTCCTATGGCTTCCAATAGATTTTTGTGCAGTCTATAGAAAACAAAGCACATCTTATTACTGTGCACTTCATTTAAAGGCTACCAAGGTAATGACCTTGCAATATTCCACCTGTAGTTTTCAGCAGCAGGACACCCTCCTTGCTGTCTTGCAATACATGGAAACCTTATTTTTTATCTATAGCAGCTCAAATCATCACATTTAATGGAAATATACCAAAGATTAACTAACTAGAAATACAGAAAGCATCTCTTCCACCCTGCCACTCCCTTCTTCTACAAACACCACTGCCACACACAGGTGCTCTCTGGATAGCTACTATCTAACTAAACCTTGTTTTGGAAGGTGATTTGAAAGAACACTGCAATTTAACTTAAAAAGCAAATTACAGTTCTGTCAGGACTGGGAAACAAAAAATCCAGGCCACACTTCAAAAAAGCTCACGACAAAACAAAACATTCAGAAAGGTGAATAAAACGGCCTTGATTTTTGCTTTATTCAATGACTACAAAAAATTTCACGTTGGAGATAAGATCAGTTCATCTTTGTATCTAAAAATATAACTCCTACTTTATAGAAAACTTTTTATACTGGATGGAATGCTAACAGAGGTGTTAGGAGTTTAAAGGCAAACAAGCCATAGGCATTTAGACTCCCTGTAAAACTTCTAAAGAGTATTTCCTTAACTTATATCCAAGTCTGAATTATTCTTGAAATATTTCACTGACTACAGGAGAAAACATAACCTCTTAGCAAGTGAAGCTGGCAGCTTCTTATTATGGTTCATGAATGCCACCCAGTACTGAGCAACATGGGGGACCATCAGCCTGAAGGGCACTGGGGAAAGCAGCTGTGAAAAGAGGGGGAAGCACACAGATCCTGTGTCTGCACTCCAGAGCAGGCAGTTGTACAATTGCACAGACAGTGAGTGCTGCTAAGGCTGAGCCTCAGCTGGGAGGGATTTGTCAGTCCCTCCGTGATGCTGCTCTGTCCCCACTGCTGGGAAGGCTCCGTGTAGGGACTGATGCACAGAAAGTGCAAGGTAAAGATAAAATACTGAGACAGCAGGGACTGTGCAGCATATCTGCCACCACATAACGTGTTGGAAAAGAGTGGCAAGAGCCTCCACATTTCCAGTACTGCCACAACAGAATTTCAGTCCCTGTGAAGATCCTTAAGAATGTGAGCACCACAACACAGCACTGTCACCCTACTTAAAAGTTCACAGGTGATTAGTATAAGCCTGACAACAGGTGTTCAGGTTTCAACTCTAAATCTGCTCTTAAAACATTTTGAAATAAATATTCCTACTTTCCACGTCTTGAAAGAAGTTCACTCTCTACGCCAAAAATAAGCTTCATTCTTAGCCAAAATGTCTTCTTATCACAAGTCACGAAAGTATATGAAAAGCATATCTCATTCTGGGAAGCCTTTAATTTGTATACACATTTTGCCTCAAAGCTAAAAGGAAAAACAAACAACAAAAAACATGCCCAGCATTCTAGACCAGCATATCATTGTGCCAGAAAAAATGACAATTTAATTTGTCTAAATTTAGTATGTGGGAAAGGGCACATTTTAGTGGAGCCTAAGAATAAAGCTTCAACGTTAAATTAAAGGGACAAATAATTTCCCATTAGATACAACAGCTTCTCAAGAGAAGTCTGTCAAACAATTTTGTGAGTCAACTCAGCACTTTTTATAGTTCCAGTTCAAGGTCAAGGGGCAATTCTAGTTCATACAGCCTGACCTCCTGCACATCAACATGCTGTGGCATTGCATTTGATGACTCCTGGTTTGAGGCCAAGAGTCCATGTTAAGCAATGGCAAAACTCCTACTCTTGATGTAAAGATTCAGAGAAATGGATGACACCATTTCCTTTGGTACTTGATCCTAATGCCTACAGGTCAGTCCATTACTCCCCATTTCTCTGTCTACCCAGGTAAGGATGGTTTGGGCCCTTTCTTGCAGTTGGATAAAACTTATGCTGATTTGTCATTCCTCAGTCCTGAAGTTTCTCATTATTTCATTTCTTATTAGCATCACTTAAAAAGCCTTTTCTTCTTAGCTGTAAAGCTTAGCATCTGACTGTATCAGAATTATGGCTGAATACAGGCAGGATCAGTATAGATAACTCTGTATTACTCCCTGCCCTCATTATTTACCACTTTGGTAATCTTTGAGTCATTTGCAAATTTTACCACAGTTCCATGTACTCCAGATCAATGGTGAAACTGTTAAATGGTGTCAGGCACAGTGCTGATCCCTATGGAGCTACACTCTATTATTATGACTAATTTTTTAGGTTTGTCAGTTGGCCAGTTCTTAATCCTTTTAACTTGTGCTTCACTGATACAGGGCAGTGCTATTTTTCAAACTGGAATGTCATGCAATGCAAAGAACTGTCTTTCTAAAAGGGCTGTTACAGCTACACCTTCACCTTTGTCAGCCAAACCTTTGAACTTCTTTAAATACTGAAATTAAGCTTGCTCATGATTCATTTCCTGTAAAGCTGCACATACTGAGAATTACATCCCTATTGCTTATTTCTTTGTAAATGAGTCTTTTGAAAGATTCACAGTATCCTTCCCAGCACTGATGTCTGGATGTTCAACCTGCAGTTATTCCAAGTCTGTCTCCAGAACAGAAGATTTCTCTACAGAAACAGACATGGCGAGATTTGGAATTAATTATGGACCAAATATCTGATCTTACCACGTCCTTGCCATTAACCATGTCCTTACCATGAACATACCATGTCCTCTCCAGAACTGAAACAGACACAGTAAGATGAGTTCATGGTGCAAGTGCTCATGCATTAACACTGTTTAATGACCTTTTTTTTTTAAAGTCTTAGGATATTAATATACAGAAAAATGCCTTTCAAATTTAAATCCACTGTAGACAAAAGAGGTTCTCCTCTACTTCTGACCAAATTTTTTGGATTCTGCCTATACAGAGGCAACTATAGGATTTTACCATCCTTAGTTACCTTTAGAAAGGAGACCGGTAACTCGGCAACAATTTCTGCAAGAGTCTGAACGTTCTTCATTTTTCTGAATTTCAGATGAACAGAATTGAAATAGTGCTCTTCAGCACCATTCACACATTTCTTGCCATGGTATTTCACTCTGTACTGTTGTGACAATCCTGGTGAAAGGAACCACCAAAGTGAACACCTGAACTTAAAGTCCAGAACTGATGGAAGGCAAGAAGATCTTCAGAGAACTGCCGTGGATCAAACACCTTAGCTGTGGATACTGACTGTCCAAAGGGTTGTGCATATGCCAAAACTGCAGCAACATGGCTCAAGTAACATTCCATCTTAAAACAAGGAAACAAACCCAGCCATCCCAGCCCATTTAGCCCTGCTCTGTATCTCTGACCACAGGCAGTAGCCAAGGGTAGTGGCAGTGACCCTGATGACAGTACTTGGCTACTGACACCCCCAATCTACAAATCCAGCTGCTCTGTGACAGAGCCAAGGCTGTTGTCTTTCCACCTCTCCAGAGAACTGTAACCTCCAGCTCAGCAAAAGAACAGCACAAAGAGTTCTATGTGAAAACATTAGTAAGTATGAAAAGAAAAAATACCATGGAGCTATCCATATTTGATTCATTTGATTGATTCTAATAGTTACAAACAAGTTTTCACTACCCAGTGATGCTGATTTTTGAAACAAAGACCCCAAAACATGCTAACTCTCTTAACGCTGCATTGCACTTCTGTCCCCTATAATCAGCCCTAGTGTAGACTGCAACTCAACATGAGTGAAGGCAGCAGACTGAGCTGTGTGTAATTACTCATTTGATCTAATTAAGACACCAAATTCTAAAATGACAAGGCTGCAGGCTGTGCATTGGTTCACTGCTGTAGACATAGTAGTAGGTAGTAGTTCAACTTCTCTAAACAGACATGTAATACTTAATAACAGAATTTCAGTGCAGTAATAGAACTATTATGCACAAGTTCATTGCTTTTAACAAGGTTAATGCAGAGAATAGTAAAAAGCAAAATGCTAGGAATGTAAAATACCCAAATATAAAATTTCTTTTTGATGGCATTAATGAACACATTAATGTATAGGTATTAATTTGACAGGAATGTATAGGTACTAATTTGACAGGAATATACAAAAGACATGTAAATTAAACGTACTTTTGTGGCTATTCAATAACTTGATTTTTCATTAGTGAATATCAACAACTCTACAGAATCATTTATAATGAAACTTATAACAGCATAACCCATGTTTCAAGGTTGAAGCTCAGAAAAAAATATTCAGCACCACAGAAGTCTATGATAAACTATCATAGCAGAACTGGGCATACTGTGTTAACAAAAATAGTGAGATACTTAATTTAAATCCCAAAGAAATCTGGTTATTTATCTCAGCTCCTCAGGAAAAAAAGCTTCATTCTTAAGAAAGTCTGCTCATGTTACCACAACTTCCAGATAATCATCACTATTAATCCTGTTATGCTCATATATATAATTTGTTTCTTTGCTACTTCATTAACAGATGCCAATATTCCTCTACTATTTACATAAAGGGCAGTATTATTAATCATAAATAATCTATTTACTTTTTAACTTTTCTTTTTGAGCTAACTTCAAAATATTTGTGTAAATACAGTATTATATTAAGCATAAAAGACAATAGATCAGAGTCACCTAAGAGCCAGAAACATTTTACTCCAAAATTTGACTGAGTTGCACCCTCCTCCCCAAGGGACAGATAGCTCCCTACATAAGGGAAAAGAAAGAGCTTGCAGTACACTCTGAACTTTAGGCTCCCTTCATCAAAGGACTTTCAAAGAAGTAAAACACGGGGAAAAGCTGGAGAGGTGAAGGCATTCCGCTGCCACCAGCTAGAAGTTCGATAAAGAATAAAACTCCAGGGCTGGGGAAACACACAAAGATGAAGCAATGAGGTAGGCAAGATCCTTAGTGGTAGCCAGAGCTACTCCAACATCTTGCTCTTCTAGATCATCTCAAATGCATGCCTTGGAAAAACACCCTCCAGTAGTTGCTGCCTGTAATGGAAAAATGACCAACTAAGAAAGAATTTTTTTTTTTTTAATAAATTAAAAATCAAACTTTCTTGGCAATCACAGCTACCTGATCATCCAGCAAGAGCCCAAGACCTGATACCATTGCTCTGTCTTGTGAGTAGGTGTAAGAAAAACACTTTAATGAGGGGTCAGGATGGTGGGAATCATGTGGGGAAAGGTTAATCTTGACTTTAACTGTAATTAACTATTTTAAATTTTTTTTGCACAAAAGGAAAAAGTAAAAATTCGTAATAGTGTGAAGTGAATCAAATATTACCTTCAAATTACGGTTTTTTGCTTCATTTGGAGATCACCTCATCCCTTTTAACATCAAGAGGAAAATGGCATTTGGAATCAAGTAATAAAATATTTTAATGATGAAAAAATTATTGTCCATTCTTTCCTCAGAAAGCACTATCCAAACTAATTCTGAAAGACCTCTGAGTGGAAGAAAGAAGAGTGCAAATAAACTTGTGTGTTTAAAATGGCCCTAGACGCACCTTCTGTTTTAGAGGTGAGAATTAACTTCCACGGGTCTTACTGCACTGGGCTAACCTAACTATATATATATAAAAAACTTCGTATATACTGTTGCAGTGCTGCTTGAGCAAAGAAAGATTTGTTTAAAACAAACATCAGAAGCTGAATAAAGTGTAAAGTAAAAGCAACATTAAAATACAAACCTATTACTTTAGTTAGTAGAAAGGTTAACAGAACAAGACATATTATCACCAAAATTTAAATACAGATACATAAATATCAGCTAACATGGATCACTGCCAATATTTAGTGAGAGAATATCCAAATAGTCTAGTATGACTCTATGCTATATATGCAGCCTTGGCAAAAACAAAGTCAAAGTTAAGGAGGAGTACCTTGCTGGAATTTAAATTCTTTGATCTGACAACTAGGTCTGAATTCCAGAAACTGCAAAAGGATTTGTGACCCATATAAGACTTCAGCTCTTTTTGTAACAATATTCATTTCTATGTTAATGAAAGAGCAGCACAGTACAATTGACAAGCATAAAAATTATTCAGGAAAGTATTACCGAGACTGCTAAAGGAAGGAGAAAACTAAGGAAAAAGAAAACTTTTTGTATGATCCTAAACAAGTCCACTATTGTAGTACGATACAGCCAGGAAATGACTTCCTGGCCCAACTTCTCTCAGATTCTGTCCTTCCTTCATGGTGAACAGCCAGATATTTGTAATGGACATTCTTCTGGGACCACGAATGCAGGAAATAACTCCATCAGTGTTAGACTGCAGTTTTCTTTAAATTCTTTAAATCTGGTATTACTTGCTTTGGAGACACCACCACAGCTTCCTCCTCAAAGAAATAACAGAAACTAATCCTCAAGGAGCTCCACAGTGCCAAACCACTGCCTCCCCAACCACAGCCACAGGCACTCCTACTCCAGCAGCACAGGCAAGGCGATTCCAGCTCTGGCTGTAGCAGACCTGAGCAGCTGGAAGCAGCCACAGCCCCGAGCCCAAGGAAGGTGGCACATCCCCATCCCCATCAAGACTGAGAAAGTCAAGTGGCACCAACCGTCATGTCTGTGACAATCTTATATCTCAGCTTGCACTTCCACAGCACAGTTTTTCAAAAAGCTTATTAATACTCCAAACACAGATTTTAGATGACCAGAAGCATATTCCCAACACCAATTTACCAGGTCTGCCAGTCAACCACCAAATAAAAAGTCTTTTTCATAGGAAACCCTCCAACTTCCCAAAGGAAACCCACTCTGCAGCCCTTTTAGTCACTGAGCAGCCTGGTTGTTCTTCAAAGTGTGGGATCCTTAAAGATGGGCGTCCACACAAAATCCAGAACCCTGTGCAGGACTCTCTGGTGTCTGTGTGCCCTTGCCAATGGCTCATGTTCCCATCTGCCCAGCAGCCCCCATCTGAGCACAGCAGGCTAAGGGCTAAATAAAATGGCTCAGGCAAGGCAGACACCACAAACAGCACTACAGGTTCAGCAAGTTAGCCAGAGCATATGGATTTCAGGGGTAAACTGAGCATCTAGCTGTGATTTATACAGTTCTCCCTGCTTTAATAAAACTGGAAAATTGGATATAGAATTCTAGCCTGATTGAATGCTGAAAGCTTATTCTATAAAAATATCTTTAAAATACTGATGTACTCACACTTTTTCTTTTTTTTTTACAAATTCAGCTATGTAAATAGAGAATTAAAAATTTGGGCACATGCATATTTGGAATTCTCTTTGGAGCACCATACATAGACCAGTAGGTGAAACACATTTGTCCCTATCTTTGACAGATCCTGTAATAGATAATAGTTCATTTACTGAGCCAAATATTACTTCACATTATAATAATAGTGTACATTGATGCTGTTCTTCATTTTATTTAACAGTTTATGATGTGTAAGCCAGAAGAGTCTGGGATAACAACTGAAAAATTATTAAAAATAGAGGAGAGAATAAAGCAATGTCTTACTAGTTAATTTTATCTTCCCATTTTTTTATGCCTGGCATACTTCCTCACGTCACAAAATCCTTTTAAAGGAATTTCTCCAGTGACCCATAATTTCTCTTCCTTAACATTTCCCACATTGTCTACCTAAAAGTCAAAACAGGGAAGAATAAAAATTGTGGTCTCCTTGTCCTATAGAACTTCCATCCTGTTATACCCTTAGAGCTGAGACCAGAGAGGAAGACCCAGAGATCAGTGGAATGGGATGGAGTGATGCTCTCACTAGCTAGGTGGAAAAGATCAAGATCTGCCTTATTTTTTCAAAGATGCTTTTCACCATCTGTGCTCTTGACAGTTTTATTCTGGGCCAACAAATGGGCTTTTTGAAATGCAAAATTAAGTTGCAACATGGTGATAAAGCAGACTGAAGAAAAGACACTTCTTACAAAACCATCATCTAATAGTAAGTATCCTTTTTTATCATAAATCAGTATAGGTGGTTGTCACATAAGTGCCGTAACAAGCACAAAAAGACACCCAGGTGACCACATGGGAACACAAATATGGCTAAAGCATATGTTCTGCAGGAAAATTAATTAAAAAATAAGATATTTGCACTTACACTGATAAATACAGACATACAGTTAAGTGGAGGGGGGGTAATCATGAAGTTATTTATCATATCTTTGAGCTACAAGATAATGTTTTTCTCAAAAATGTGAACTTAAACTCCATCTACAAGTATCCTGAATATTTATCTCTTTTGCAGTTCAGAGCTTTTTTTTTTTTTGCAAATGTATTTTGCTACATATTAACAGTTTCATTTTGAAGTTTTCTAATAATGGGAATTGTGATAATTTCCATTTTCAACCAGCATCAAATAAACCTCCCATTGCTATGTCCCTCTCTGTCTTTATAGCCTGGATAACCCAAAACAGCTTTCTATTCGTAGAAAAGCTGTATTAAATCCTTATAGAAGAAAAATTTTAAACAATAGCCACATCTTTCCAAACAATGCATTTGAAATATTCTTTTTACTTCTACGTGCACACCTAAGCTTGGAGCATTCTGTCTGTCTAGCAGGAAGAGAGATTATCACTATCACTTAAATCACCACAAGAAATACTGTTCCAATTCTACTGAGCTGTTAGTGATGTTATCAACACCTACAAGAGAAAGAAAATTCAGGGGTGGAGTTTGGCAAGCTTCAAAATAAAGGTTTCTGCACTTAAATCTTAGTCTAAAGCTTGCAGACTTGATTCAATGCTGATTAATGGAACTGACTGTGCTTCAGCTCTCAGCTAAATCACAGTTAAAAGGCAGATGAGAAGATACAGCTATGCTGATGTTTCAGATTAGAAGCATTTCTGTCCAATGTATACCTATCAAACATCTTATTTGAGTTTATCTACCAGATACAGGAAATATTTATGTGAAAGTGAACAAAAAAATACGCAGTAGGAAGGAAAATAAGTTGAAGGATAAAATGTTACACTTCTCTAACGTGATTGTGTAGGGCTCTCTTCCAGTAGTTTCATGTCATTAACACAATCTCTTTTTCATCAGAATATGATTTTTTATTAGGAAAGTCTTTATGTAACACTAATCTTTCTATTATGACCTGAGGGAATATACTGCAATAATATTAGAAATCTTCAAGTGTTTCTTCATTCAGTGATTCCAAGTTGATGTCCATGTTTAAATGCAATTAAATGAGTAAAAAATGATGGGCATTATGCCATGGCCTTTTAACTTCCCCCACATAGACCAACAGCACAACTCACTCACTGGAGGAAGAGAGCACCCTCTGGAACAAACTATGATTACAAAGTATGGTAATAATTTCACTGTTATTCTAAGGCCCCAGCAAAGGTGTTGCATCACAGAACAGTGAGGTGGTGGGAGCCCCAGCACCTGAGGGTGTGCTTCTTTCTAAATGCTGGACAGCTGGTGAAAGACTCAAGAGGCAACAGAAGAACTCCTGTATCAGAAACATCAGATGAAGAATCTGGAATCAGCCTAAAAATCTGTTAAATACCAGCAGCCATAGCAAGGACAGATTTTCAACCCTGTAACAGCCAAATCTTGCCACGTCAGCAGTCTTCCTTCTACTCCCTTCAAATGAAACATAAAAAGAATCTAAAAGCACACAGACAGATGACTGAATTTCAGAGTTAGGGTGAAGCCCGTGGCTGCTCCTTAAGGACCTTCAAAAAACTCAAGGGACAAAGAGCATGAATCCCCCTCCCACTTTTTGATAAAATGGGGGAGAAGGGGGAAAGATGATGTGCCCCCACTTTCCCCTCTCCTCACTGAGCATTAACTTGGTCTCTCCGGGTTTCTACTAACCCCACCTGCCACCTCTTGAGCAGTTTTTTGAGCAGTCTGATACATAGACTTCATTGTAAATTAGCAAGTCAATTTGGCCCTCAAAAGATGTGTATGTGCACATGTTAAAAGAATTAAGATTAAAAGTTAAAAGAATGTTAAGATTTTAAGTAATACTTTCCATTGGCTAATCATTACTCAAGCTTGAACTCCTGATGGTGAACTCCTTGACACTAATGAGCCTACATCTGCTGCTCTAACTCAAAATTACTTTGCTCTATGAGCTACTTTTATTAACAGGCCAATGACCATAATGAATTTTTGACAACGGACAGCTATTCAGCACAAATCAACTTAAGCAATTCTTCCATCAAGTTTAACTGTGTTGTGTTAGAGGAAGCAATTGATTGCTACTGTAAACTTGCACCTCCCAGGCAAGCTGATTTCTTATGATATACCATGTAAGTAACCAAAAAGCAAACAAACAAACCCCCACACACTGCCTGTGAACAGCCAGATGTATCTGTTATCAAGTAAGCTGAAAAAACCCTTGTGTTTCACTGGAAGTCACAAGGTCAGGTTATAAAGCAGACTAATTAAATGAAACAAAACTATAAACACTAGAAGCAGCCATGAACTGCCTAATCTAAATGACCCAGAGACATAAAGATACTAACCGGTCACAACTCAAATTTACTCTATGTGAAAGTGCTTGAGGAAGTCCAAGCGTTGGGTTTTCCCCCGAAGTGCTGAAATGATCTGGCAGCTGCATGTAGAGGATCTACTTCCTCTGTGTGCAGCTTTTAACAGGAGCAATACTCACATGAACAAAATGGAGAGAGTGGAGCAAAACATTTTGTGCTTAAAGATGTTCAGTCAGGTCTTGAGAAAGCTGGTAAACTTTATGATCACTGACAAAGCTCCAAAGCTAATGTTTTCTCACAGTTGTTTGGTTCCAGTGACCACAAATGAGGTTGTAATACATTTTTTTCTATCCGTTTCTAGGTGGTTTTAACCACTGAAGCTTACAGATAGACTTCTTATGTTTTATACACTTAGCAGCAAGTGGAGTAACACACAGGTGCAGGGAAAAAACGAGCTGTATGTCTTGTTTTGTATGAAATATGGTGTGCAGTATGCCCTAACTTCCAAGGAGAAAAATAAAAAAAAAGCCTCTCTAAATTCACCCACAGCTTTCAGTCTCAAGCTATATCCTGCTCACCTTAATAATTTCAGACTCCCCTTTGCACCCCAGCTGTAAAGCACAGGATGGTGATGACACTTCAAGGTATGTACACACACTCAGAAGCAGAAAACCAGGTGAAATTTATGGGTCAGATATGTCAAAATACCTTATCAAAAATTGTTTCATCTTACTAATAATCTCTGAAATCTCATAGACATTGTCACATCTTCTCTAAATTCAAACCATGATGCTAATCTGAGTATTTATTTACATATACATACATATATACTGCATATTATATGTGCAGATGCTGAAAAATGTTTGTATAAAATGCAACTTGTAAACTTCCAAGACTCAAATACTGCTGATGCCTGACACTTGACAAGGTTTAAACCAGTAGGAATAAAGGATTTCAAAATTTATTTCAAGAGCATTTCACAAGATGTCTGAATCTTAAAAGTCTTGGTTACCAAATAGGCAGCTGACAGTTATTTCTTGTGTAATGCATTTCAGAAATAACCTAACATGATCACAGTATCTCCAAACCTCACATTCTCATTAAGAAGTGAGCAGGTGGGTTTCAGAGTACATGAAAGCATCGTGCTCCTAGTAGAGGTAACCTTTTTTCTCCTCATTAGGATGAGTGATGACAGCAGTGAAAAAAAATGAAGCATTTTCTCTTTTCTTTTTCCTTCCTTTCCCCAGTATAGTAACAATAACCAGCAGAGAGGATTCTTTGCAGCAGATGAATAGATCCACAGTGGTTTCATGGTTTAGTTTATTAGACAAGAAGTATCCCAGGTATTTCTACCTTGTGTTTGACTTAGGATGACATAAAAAGAAAATGCTGCTTGCTATTGCAGCATTTGATCCAAGATTCTTCTTTCATCTCATTCTTCTAACTTTGCATTTTGTCTTTCCTTCTGCCATTCTTTCCAACATCCTGCAGGATACAAATCAAACAGCATTCCACCAGAAGGGCAATGACTGCAAGATTAATACGGCACACCAACAGTCGTGTGGCAACAAGCAGCAGCTGAAAGTTAGGAGAGACCACCTGTGTGTAACATCAGCTGGACACTTCAAAGTGAAATTGTCCAGAAACCAGAAAAACCTGGTAATTAAACCAAAACCCCCTAGAATTTCAACTGGGGAATTGTATCTTTTCCATGACAACTCATGTGATCAGAAATAAATACACTGACATGCACATAAATGCACCCTTCTAACCTCTCCTTCCACACTAATCACTACATACAGCTTCACAACACTCCCACCTTCCCAGAGAAGGTGGACACTGGAAGGCACGTGCCCGTTGGGCCACTGTCAGGCTTACTGGGTCATCCTGCTCTGTTAGAAACCAAGAATATTATCTAAAAGTCTGCACAAGGAGAAAGGGAATTAAGTCCATACTACTTTACAGGTTAGAAAAACAAAAGTCATACTTCTGAATCTCACTTCAGTTTTTTTGTATTCTGATCAATTCCCTGTACAACTCTTGTGTCTGCCCGTGGGTCTCAGACAAATGGCAGAACAGACATAGCGTGTGTACACACTCAGGCCATTCATCAGTCAGGGGCCATCTCTCCATGGCCTAGGGGAGGAAATTCCAGGGGTTCTCTAGTTTGTTCCAGCCATGGGTGCAGCACTGGGAAGAAGATGGAGGAGTAGTGAAGAGCTGATTCAGGTTCACAAATCCTCCAACTAAGAACAGGGAGGAACAGCCCATTGAATTTCCATTCATCATTATCAAATTCAGTCTTCCCTCTACCAGTTTTTCTGCAAGCAGCAGGCTGAAAGATCATGTAAGAATATATGTGGTGCTGTAAAGCTTGCAGAAATAAAGGATAGCCAGAATCAAAACAGATAAGCCCCAAAATCAGCAAAAACCCAACTATGTTAGCATACAATTGCTCCTGATATGTAAAGTTAAAATTTGTTTATAAACACTTTTGATTTTAAAAGTTAAAGTTAAAATGTTTAAATTGCACCTTGAAGAGCTCAAATGGTATGATGGGAACAAGTCTAAGATATGCCCAAAAACTGAGGCTGTAGGTACCACCATAGTAAAAGAGAACCAACATGGTTCAATGTCTTGAAAAAAATGTGTTTGACATTAACTACTCTTCAGCCTATCATAAGCAAAGAAAATAAAAATTCGTTTTAGTCCCTTAATGCTGAAATATAGTCCCTGTTCAAATATTCTCATTAGACTTATTTTAGTGTGGAAAAACAGAAACTTTTTTCCATTTTAAATAAAAGGCTTTCATTTTGTTTACAAACAGCAGCAACAAAAACAAATATTTGCAAAGTAACTGCACAGAAAAACAAAATAGGTACTAGCATTAATTCTTGCTAATACAGAACGCTAAGTAGATTGCTTGAAATTAATTTAAAAATATTAATTACATTCAGTCACAGGACCATAAAATTAAGCAGTCTAATGTATCAACACTTGAAAAATACACTTGAACATGCTTACCTAGAGAGCAGTGGCCTAAACTATCAACTTCTGTAAAATTCAAACAATTCAATCCACAGAGCTTCAATGACACCACTCAGTTAACAGTTCAGGGAGTTAACAGCTACAACATTCCTTCCCTCAATCTATGGGCAGTGCCAGCACATCTCCTTTAGCTCAGGATATTGATGAGTATTACAATGAAACAACTGGCAAAGACAAGTTTCACAGCTCTTGTCAGAAACATGTGGGAGGTTTTGCAATTTATTTTTTATGCTGCAGCTACGGCTTCAGAAAGTCATAGGGCTGAACTCCAATATCTCCCTGAGAAGCAGAGTGTGAAGAACAGAGAGAATAGGATATCTATCTTTTGCTGCCCTCACCTACAGGCAGGAGGCTGTGAAGATAGGGTGAAGACATGACAGTAGTTGGTGCATCCTCACAGATTTTGAGTCCAAGTAGGAGAGGCCATTGTGCTTTCCTTGAACCATCACATTTCTTGATCACCCACCTGCCTGGGGTGGCTACACAGCACAAGGTACGTCCAAGGGTGTGGTATGGCAGAAACATCACAGCACTCCCTCTTCTGATGGAAGAGGTACAAGTCTTTATAAAGTACTGCTGCTGAACTTACCTGCCATCCGCTTTCACCCTTTTCCTGCCTTTCATCTATTTTCAGCTGAGCACGTCAATTTTCTATCCTAATAAATAAGAGCATTTTATGAGTTACACAGTTACCAGATTTTGGGGTTTAACTAAAAATACTTCCGGTTTTGAAAAGCCAGTCAAGCTGCTGGTAACCCTTCCTTTTATATTTACCACATTACACAAAGTTCCAAACATTGAAGCCAAAGCTTGAAGTTCAAGGTTGCAGCCCATCTTTAATCATCTCTTAATATTACAGGAGAGCAGTTCTGGAATATTATGGTCCTTTAATTATGAAAAATTACAAATTATTAGCATGGCCATATTTTACAAATAACACTGTGCTTTTACTTCAGCAAGCAGAATCAATGGTATACTGGTAAAATTTGGTTTGCTAAATCTACTGGAGTGGAGGTACTTGATAATTCCTTTTCAAACCAACTTTACAGTTTCCCAGCTGTTTAGTTCTCTACATTTGTCATGACAGACAAAGTTAAATTAAAAATTCTAAACCATCACCCTAGAGCAAAACTTGATAGAAAAGTGTACAGCAATACTCTTTAAAATCAGCATCAAAATATATCGTAACACTATAAAGAAAACACACTGTAATTTTTGTGTGCATTTACTCCCCTACTCCTTTTTAATAGATGCAATTTTCATGAAGTCTAATCACAAAGCACAACTCAAATGGGTGTCTTGCTCTATTCTTTTTTTGAATAGTCTAATTCAATGGATCACAGCTATGAAATCTCGTATTCATCAAGGCATGTGTTTAGGCACAGAGGTTAGATGTCACTTGTGTGATTGATAATGTTTGTTTTGTGCTCTGCTTTTCAGTAACTCTTCACTTTAAGCAGCATTTTGCTTCTAAACAGGAGTGGGTGTAAGGACACTCAGCATAATGGAATGGGCCAGGTTTAATTCCCTTAATCACTTGGTCAGGGCAACAGAATTAACTGTCCACATCTGTTCCCTGTGAGCACACATGCTTAGTTTTCCCTCTTATGCAATAAAGGAGTGTGGGGTCATGATGCCACATCTAGCCTGCCTTTTCCTCCAAATCTGAATTCACAGGGAACACCCACGAGCTGACCATGGATCAACACAGACTGATTTTGGACCACAAAAGACTTGTGATGTGGCAAAACTAGCTCCATCTCGAGCCTCAGAAGTCACTTCTTATATGATATGCCATATATGTCCGAAGAGAAAAGAAGAGCTGTTGTGTTAATTGTAAACAGACAGGCACAGAGAAAAACACACCAAAAACTTGATATAAAATGGTTTAATAAAGAAGATGCTCTTGATAGACCACTGACAATGGAGTGTAACTGCACTCATAGTAAGGGTGATCTGTTCAAGACGATGTAATCCAGTAAAGATGATGTTCAGCATCCTTAGTCACACTGATAGAGAGCTCTGGAGAGCTGCTCAACAAAGGCCAGGGAGGGCCAGAGTCAAAAGAAAATTTGGAAAGGTATAATTTAAAATGGCAATTAATTCAGACCCACTGTTTTGTGCTTCTGCCTTGCCTCTGAAACCCTGTGTTTCTATACTCTGAAATCGTGATGATGGAGGTCAGCTGCTCCAAGTGCCTGGTGGTCACAGAATGGTGATTACCATGGTGCTCAGCTCAATCTGGAGCCACCTACGCTCACCTCCTTTTGACATTTATATCAACTATGCTTGTTTAAGGATGAACAGACAGAGAAATCCTAAGTTCAGAAAAAAAATCAACAGCAGAGTTCATGCTGGGAAACAAACACTGAATCACCAAAAGCAGAAGGGAGGAGTCACCAACAGGCAGGTAAGTACAGGGAACACAACACGAGTAACAGACAGGGAGCTTCTAGAAAGTGACAAAACCCATTAATTTACAGGAACAGCTGCACTGTTTTCAGGTATAAGAAATAAACTAGTTTTGGAGAGAAAAAAAACAACTTTCTCCTTTAAGGCCAAGGATAAACAGGATAAGTAGTAAAAGCTATGTTTCACCAAGAAGTTGTTCTCTGCAACAGCTGTCATAAGAGATACTCAATGCAAAAGGAGGAGTGGCCAGGAAAACCTACAGGTCAGCTGACAGCTGGAAGGTGACGGAGAACTTCCTGAAATAATTTAGTTAAAAAACTGATTAAGAATCTTTCAACTGATTTACACCCTTTGTGGCAACACTGCTGTTGTTTTGTTTGGATGCTGTGACTGCTTTCAGTCAGCATTTTGTCCCTTGCCTCACCTGACCTAAGGGTGATTTGAAGATAGCAGGTTAAACACAAAATAATCCCCTCTCAAGGCTGTGGCAGTCAGAGAAATGAGGCAGGAGGTAAAATACCTCTTAACTCACCAGTACATGATATTCCACAGGGTAAGCCAGGAAACCAGAGGCAGACCTTGTCTGTGCAGGAGCCCTGGGACGCTGGAGGGGTCCTGGCATCCTTGGGGACAGGGGAGCAGCCAGTGCTGCTGGAGAGCAGGAGGGAAGCACAGCAGCACTGGGGCATGGAGCAAGGCAGCAGAGAACACACCTGAGCTCCGGAATCCCCCGGGAGTCTGTTTACATCATCCCTCATCCTCCTGGGCAACCACTGCCAATTCCTGCACAGCAGAACCCAGGACAGAGGCACTTCAAACCCATCTGTGAACCTCTGATTTTATCACTACAGCAAATAATAAAGAAGTGCAAATGAGGATGATAACATTGCTTGTTTTACATGCAGAAGGTCAGAGAGCACGAATTAGTCACTCTCCTGTGTAGGCCACTGCTGGCTGGCTGATGGGGAAGCACAGCCTACAAAGGGCACTATTCCTTCTCTCGGAGTTAAGTAGAGGCACGTGGTGCTGTGATTCTGCCTCATCTTGTCCGTGAGCCCACTAACAGCCAAGCAACGTGTAGGAGAAAATAATCAACTACTGTCTGGAGATAAGCAACATTTTATTTCTCCAGGGAGCAAGTGGGGGAACCAGGATGCAACAGCTGTTTTTAGTCACACTATTTCTGCCTTGGACTGCTCCCACTACACACACTGCCTTACTACGGCTTGAAAGGAGTTGCCTATATTTATAAATACAGAGAGATAAATAGCTATGTCTGAGAGCATGTGTGCATCTGGTTGTAATGCAGAAGTAAGGAGAAAATATCCTTCCCACGCACATTAATGCAAATGCAAAGAGAAAATATCCTTCCTACAGACATTTATTTTAAACTGTGTGTGCTAGCATATTTTTATTTTAGAAAACTGATTACTTCATCAATGGATTGTGTCCTCACTGCACTTAGCAGTTTGAGAAAAAAAAAAAGAATTCAAATGTAACTCACAGGACAAACAAGTATTTATTTGAATTTTTAAACAGCTTGGCGATTTTTCTTCTCCATTTCCTACAATAATATAAAGCATGTTAAATGGAAAAACGTGTTACAAATGCAAATCCTCTGTAAGTGAAAGTGTATAGAAAAAGAATAAAGCTATTGAGCAAATGGTAAAATAATTTTTCTCGCAGCACAATTGGAAAGCAATGCTGCCAAACAGTAAACACACCTGCAAAACCAGATTTAGGGAATAAGTTAAATCCTCTGACCTGTATATTTTTGCAAATTGATCTAGAATTAATCCCGTGAACATTTAAAGATAGTGCTTACAACAACAATTTTTCGTAACTGGAAGTTTTAGGAACATTTGCTATGATATCGTGACATGTAAAAGAGAGATAGGTTTAACAGCATTCAGTCATTGTATAATTACACAGACTGTATACAACAACCATTGAACAACGCAGCTAAACCAATTTAGGACAATATGCTCATCCACTAAGCTATTACAGCTTAGAATGACGTTCTTATCCACTTTAAAGTTCAACTTACCATTAATTGTTTAACACTAATAGAGTTCTGAATAAATAAAGTCAACAAATTAGAATGCTATCGTTAATTGTAATTAATGTGGCTGTGTATAAAATCCTATTTCCATAAAGAATAAGATGGCAAAGAAGATAGCTTTGTGTTTTCCTAATGAAGTTTGAATTCTTCTACTGCAAAACAACTACTTACCACTACCATCTTCACCCAAATAAAAAATGGTCAGATAAAAATTAACAATTAACAAAGAAGAACATTTTGTAGAGAAAAATATTCTTAAATCACAGCAAGGGCATCTGCATTGTAAGCCTTTCCACATATGTGTGTAGACACATACACAAATATATATATAGATACAGATATATAGTGAAGGCAATGCACCCTCTCCAAACCCCTGATTTATATGGTTTCCAACTGCAATTTACTGTCTTCCTTTCCCCAGTCTGTGTTCTAGTTCTTTCTCTCAAGTTCCTACATTCAACTCCAATCTGTGAGGGAAAAGCAAAACAAAACAACCCACAACAAAACAAAATCAAAGCCAAATAATACAAAGGCTTTTCATCTTTATCTATCTGCCCATATCTCTTGGTTATATAATCACAATTGTAATCTCTGGTAAATGCAGACTCAATCAGACAGCACAGTAATGCTGGGGAAGATCTCTCCAAGCTGTGAAATGTCATCGAATCTAAACAGACTGTTAAAGCTTCAGAATGTTCCCATCAAATGACCAGATGGGGATGCAATCATCAAATCTCCTGCAACAGAAAGTGCAGCAAGACCATGAAATGTTCGGTTCTCCATCATCTCCCTGTCTCGAATACTGGGAAGGAAATATGAAAAAGAAGCCTCTTCTCATGTGTCTCAACAATTCTGCATAAGAGACCATACCAAAAAATAGGTTCTTCGGTCAAATAATGAGCACTTGTCTGAGGCAGAGCTATTTGCCATACATTTAGATATAACACCAGGTGTTTGACCATCACTTGTGAAGCCTTCTGAGGACTCCACATCAGACTGCTCATTTCTATTCAGCAGGGCAGGAATCAAAGCTGGCTTAAAAATCCAATATAGCTATCGCAGCTTTTTTTTTTAGTATTATAAAATACAGTCTCTTTGAGAATATATTTTCTGTGAACTGTGAGAGAATGAAAGAAATCCATAGTACTTGCAGTCTGAATCACACACAGAATTCCTATTTCTTGTACTTCTTGTTTCTGAACTGTATCACCTTTAACCAAGGTGATAAACCACACACCTTTTATTACCAAGCTCCCCTGAAATGATGTGCTTACTATGCAAATTTTAGATGATATAGATGATACTTTCAAGTGACCATGATAAAGAAATACCTCATTTTCTTCAGATCTATCAAAAGAGTTGGCTGCAGGTGAGATGAGATTTTTAAGTTCATTCATGGCATTTGCTACACTTACCACATCCTTAGTGAGAGAGAAATCATGGCTAAGGGGGAGCCTGCATTTTCAGCTGTGGGAAGGTATCAGGGTACAACTATCTGGGCTTCAACATGCCACTTCCAAGCACACACAATAAATGAAAAGTCCACTAACAGAGAATGTGGCAATGAGAATAATGGAATAAACCTTGCTTTACCATTCCATACAGCTTGGACGAGCCCAGAATTCAAAGTGCCAGTAGACTGAGATCAAGTATTAAAGTTCATACAGTGTGCAGGAAAGACCTGTGACAACACACTTGGGTTTTAAAAGTTCACCCACAATACTTTATACATCTAATTTGGAGATGCTCAGGCATATCCCTGTGTATCCAATCATCACATGTACTTTATCTGCACAGGCTGCTGTCACAGGCTGTGTACTCACCCCCAGACAGGCAGATATGTCTGAAGCAGAAAGGCCATCATATTTTCTCTTGTTCTGTCAGCTTGTCACAGATTACAAAATGAAAACTCTGTTCTTAAGAATCAGAATCCACTCCTAATTTCTCACACTGGGTACTATACCAATAAAGCAGTGAAGGACAGCATCACTGCTTCAAGTGAGAGGAGAAAACAACTCACCCCAATACCAAATCTAAGAATTCCTACCCTTCTGAATCAGCATAATCCATTCACTTAGTACCTCTGCTGTAGTGATTAAGTCTATGAGGAGCAGCTGAGGGAGCTGTGGGGGCTCAGCCTGGTGAAAAGGAGGCTCAGGGGAGGACCTTCTCATCCTCTACAACTCCCTGAGAGGAGGGTGCATCCGGGCGGGGTTGGGCTCTGCTCCCAGGGAACCATCAACAGGACAAGGAGAAATGGCTTCAAGGCATGCCAGAGGAAGTTCAAGTTGGACATTAGGAAGAATTTCTTCACAGAAAGGGTGGTCAGGCATTGGAATGGGCTGCCCAGGGAGGTGGTGGAGTCCCCATCCCCATTCAAGGAACAACCAAACGTGTCACTCAGTGCTCTGGTCTGATTGACACAGTGGGGATCAGTCAAAGGTTGGACTCAATGACCTTGGAGGTCTCTTCCAACCTTACTGATTCTGTGATTCACACCAGAGATCCAGCAAGGGCTACATGCCCAGCTGCAGGATGGCAGCCATTTCTCTTACAGAGGGCATTATAAAGGCAACAGAGACTAAACTGAAGTGACTCCTGCTATTGCACGTAACTGACCCAAGCAGTTCTGCCAACACCCGGGCCTGGCTCATGCTGCACCAGCAAAAGATAAATATTAGATAATAACACCATGTTATGCAATTGGTTTTGACATGCCTTGGTCATCAGGCAGCAGCGTGAACTGCTCAACAGACAAAACACGTTCTCTAGTTTTCTGCATCACAGACAAGAAAAATCACAGAGATTAGGACCATAACCAATTCAGAGCCAGCAGGACCATTAACTCTGTGCCCTCTAACCTGCATTCCTGTCACTCTGCGTGGCCGCAACAAGCAAACACACCGAGCAACGGCTGTGAATTTCTAACCTTCAGTGCAGCAGCTGAACAATATACAAATTTCCTGCTTTACATCTCACCTCGGAAAGCTCCATAAGCACCACGCCAAACCTATTAAGAACACAACAGCTATTCCTTCTCAGAAAAGGTACTAGGTAACTTTATTACATTTTTTGCACAGCATAATCAAGGATTTAACAGTCACTGCGCAGAAATAATTGCTATACTGAAGATGTATGAGAAAACTGCTCAGATGGGTTTTGCCCCAAAAACGCATATTGTGAAAGTGTAACAGAGAAGCAAATTAAAGAGAGAAATGTTTTAGAAAATGAGCAACTAAATTAATAAAGCTTTAAGAGTTTTTTCTAAATTCTCTAACATAGTAGAATTATTTAAGACTTGCAGACTGCATGTACTCATTTGCGTAGTTTTGCTACAGCAAAATGAAACATATTGCTAAATGAAACATAATGAAGTACACAGATATTTTTTCTGCAGTAGTTCTAACCTGATTTATTCTTAATTTGAAAAAACCTAATCTTAAAACAATATTTTGCACATGTAGTACAATCAAGTACTATACTGTACTTTGTACTATATTGTGATATTGTTTTATATCTGGAAGTAAGGCATAACCCCCTTTTCCAATACGCTGAATAAAAAAATATTTTTTTTCAAATCAACCATTAAAAGCCTCTTAGTATCTGATGAAGACTTAGGGTCTTTTTTAAAAAAGTAAATATCTGTATTCCTTTCCAGTTTTCAGATACCAATCTCAAACTAGGCAACAATATTTTAGTGTTAAAAAGCTCAATAGACATGATAAGAGTTATCTAATTCAATAATAATCTTACAGCTAATAACTCCTCTTAAGACAAATTTGTTTGAGACTCTCTTCCATCTTCACGGAACCAGTAATCAGAAACTTCCCACACTCACTTTTTTTTGAAGGAAATCATATATATACATGCATATCCTTCCAAAAGCCAAACAAATTTATCTCAGCACAAGAACAAAATAACAGCCTATGTGGTGTTGTGCTTCTCCAAAACACATCCTGAGAACCAAGGGGTTTATGTAGGATTGCCAACCAAGTCTTCACTTGAAATGTACTTTTGTAGTATTACCTTCACTCTAAACTACTGATTCACAGGAAAAGGCAGCTTCATCACGATTTCTATTGGAAACTCACTTACTTCAGAAATACCACTGGCTGATGATAGACAGATGAATGATTCACAAATGAGGAAAAAATATTCTACAATAACACATTTGATTTTAGCCACAATTTAGAAATGCATTTACAAGATTGTAAACAAAGACATGACACATTCCTTCCAATGTCCTTGTAAAAGTCCTTCACCTGAACATGAAAAGCCTCATCCATTAATCCAAATCAACACCACCACTACCCCCTGCAGAATACCAGCGCTGTAACAGCTCACAATATCACAAACAAAAAAACCCCTACAAACTTACAAAGCCAAACTTGTGTCTCAAAGGCAGGTATTCTTGCATCACTAAGTTGCTGATTTAGTCATCTACAGTGAAGGCATATAGTGGAAAACATTTGTCTTTCCACAGTGATATATTCCCTTGCATCATGCCATTGGGTTGTCTGTGACGGCTGTTCAGCCAGTAAGTAAAGCAGCACAATGAGACTTCACAGCCCTGGCTGCACTTTAAGGTTCAAAAATGCCTCTCCCCTAACAAACCTGAGAACCCAACCGGACTTCAACATCATGCATCAAGCTAAGCAGCATGAATTCCCTTCTTCAAGAGCCTGACAGAATAGGTCTGTTTTTCCCACAAAATCACTGAAATACCTTTAATGATCACAGATCTGTCACCAGGGGTGAAAAACCCTTCCTAAAAAAACCTGAAGAAATTATTACACATTTTGACAGATTTTTAAAACTAACAATTCAGTAGCCATTTGCTATCTAACCTTCATTAGAATTTTCTTCATTATCATGTTGCAAAAATCTATTACATTACTGACTGAGGCAATTAGTCACTAGAAAGCCACTACCACGTACTTCAAACTGGGGAATCATCATTACCATTAATTTCAAAGGACAGCATTAAAAGAGATGATATCCAATATTTTACTTGCTAGTTCTACTGCAATTTATATTTGAAAAGTATGTAGGAAGGTTATGCCAACCTGGATAATTGGTCATTTTTCCGGAGCCATTTTGTTTTCTAGGGAAAGCCTCAGCAGATACCTCAGTGGAATTCAGAGTTCAAGGAGCCATTCTGCAGTACTGATACAGTGGTAGTCGCAGAGGGCACCTATTTCCACTTTTTAAAAGATCAGTACTGATGCAATACAGGGAAACAAGGAGAGAGGCAGGGCATTCCCTCACAAAGCTATTCTAGCTTAAATCTTTCATCTTGCTCTATTTCATGTGCATTCCAGGGACTACCATGAAGACTTTACTCCTATTATCGTCTCCTCACAGTGTCCCTGTATGATGTAAATCATGATCTAATTTTCTGGGCTTTTATTTCTCACGTCAGGTCCGTCACCAAATAAGGACACTGTCATTGTCTTTACATGGTATTTGGTGAAGTCTCAGCAGCTATTTGGATGCTGTTCTTAGGATACATGATGTCAAATGAATTGCCTGGAATATACAGATACTTGTTACTGCAAAATTTCAACTATGGAGTTAGAAGGCTGCTGCAGCACATACAGAACAGCTCAGTAAAACAGCTATCTTACGATCTTAGCTTCTTTCCATACAGTAAGGGCTTGCTTAGATAGGACGCCTGAAAAGGAAAAAAAGAGTTTAATGGAAGCAACACAATAACCTACCTTGTCATTGGAAGGATTTTTGTATCCAGGAACAAAATTTTTACCCTTCTCTAAGTATCCATGTTTTCATCTGTCCTAACTCAAAATTCCAGTTCAGTCAGTTGAGACTTTCGATTTCTAAGAAACATACTTTGAAAAAAGTTGGAGGGTTTTTGGTAGACATCTGTTTAAATCTACCTTTTTCTGTTATGAAGTGCTAGTCCAGTACATTGCAGAAAAATACAGCTGGGACAGATCCCCACTGCAAAGTTGTTTAACCTGTCCCCTTTGTGCAGGACAATATCAATGGTAATGCTATCATCCCAGATGGATGGCTGGCTAGTCTGCACTGTAATATCAGTAATGGTGAGGATTTCACAGCCACTGCAGATATACTATGCTTTACTATTGTTATCATTTGAAAGGGGATTTGGGGTTTTGGGTTTATTTGTTTTCTCTCATTTTTAACCTCAGTCTCACTTGGTGAAAGCTTTACAGAAGTCCCGTGGGAGAGCAGGGTTGTTCAAAGGGAACATGAAGTAAACAACTGTGCCAACTGTGGTAAAGAACAAATCTTTCTGGGCTGGAATTCCTGCAAGAAAGTGGGAAAAGGAGAAGGCCTGAAGAGAAGTCCTGTGGACTTTAAAACTCTGATGAACAGAACACAAAAGCTGTAAAATGGTAGCTGGGACCTGAGCAGCCAGGTTAAGCATTCCTTTTCTGGCTATGTTTCCATGTAGGTGTAATGTCTCTGCCATTTTAAGTCATGACACTCAAAAGAGAAGATAACAGTGTCCTGAAAACAAGCCTTAACTGTAACACACAGACACAGTAAAGAGGAGGGAGAAAGGAAGTCCGTCTCATGGTGAAGGAAGCTACTCTCCACAATAAAACTGCAAATTCGTCTTTCAAAGTCTTTGATAACTCACAGACAACAGACTCAGGGACAGCTATAAATAAACCACTTAAGAAAAGCAGGCAACTCCAAGATTTAACTTACCCAGTTTTCCCAAAAACATGCTTCCCACTGAGACACCATATTCCACTGTGAGACACTGTATTCCATTTTTCACGGGGATAATGGATTAAGTCATAGGAGAAGACTGAAATAGTCCTTGTCAGGTGTGTCCCAGGAGTTAAGGGAAGCTCAGCTCCTGTATTCCAGAATTTCAGCTTTTAGTCAACACAGGACTGCAGAGATGAGGAAGAAATGGAAAACAAGGTGACACTGAGATTTTAGTGCTGCCACCCAGTTTTAATTTGGGGGAGGCTCAGGTGCTTCTGGCACCTCTATGGCACGGTCCTGGTCAGCGGGGAGGTACATCCACCCTGCTCACCAAAGGATTTCAGCCTTGGAGAATTTTAAAGAGAAGGGCTAAGCTGGCTAAACATTATTTGACCAAATCTGAGCCTTGGTAATTGAAAGAAGAATATGGTTCCATAATGTGCCATCAGTGAATGGGCCATCTTGCTGCCACGTACTTCCAAAATAATACAGCCGGCTTAGTTTTTCTTCAAAACACTCTTGTCCATGTTCAGACTAATCACAAAGAGAGAAGATAGCCTCTATAATAAAGCTGTTTATCTGAAATTAAAAATTGGATTAATTTTTTCCCCCTCCTACACTACTCGAACATTATCCAACTTCTCTCATCTTCCAAAACACTTTCTAATTGAAACATTTGCAATTAAAAACAATCCAAAAAAAAACACAATTGCGAAAGGTGCGTAATTAGCAAATCCAAAGACGCACATCTTTCCACAAAACTGATACGTTTCAGGCAGTAAATCCAGCTCCCAAACGCACCTACTACGGCAGGTCTGGAAGGAAAGCACAGTTTGTGAGCTGAGTGGGTGAACTGACCAGCAGAATTTTGTCTGCTCTTCAGAGGCAACAGATCCAGACCCTTATCTGCAGAACTGCAACAGCCCTTTTTCTAAGTGGAGAATAAACTTATTTTTCAATGCATTAGCTTATCCTGCAGCACTGTTTCCTTATTCAAGAAAGGATTGTTTTCCATAATACAAAAAGCTATTACAGATTTACTGTGTGAGCAAACTGGGATGTTAAATAATTGCCAAGCAGAGAGGATGAATAAACAGCTCTACGGACTTACAAGTAATCAAAGTGGGAATAAACATCAATTCTTTAACATTGAGCATTTAGCTATAATCTGCTGGTTGTGGACACAAATAAGAGTTCATACACAACAGAAGAAATGGCACCAAGTATACACACAACTTCTGGCAGTAAGATAATTAGTCAACTACAAACTTTAAACTATACTTGTAAAACCTTCCCCAGTAATGTCATGGCTGAGGGGAGCAGGGTAGGGAAGAGGGAGAAAGGAAGGTGGAAGAGAAAAAAATTTCCTTTTAAATTCCTTTTAGGGTCATAGCTTAAATGACCACCACCTGACACAGAAAATAAGTAACCCAACCACCCAACACGGAAAGCACTATGTTAAAATACACAGGAATATGCTTACCATGACTTCTGGCACAGACAGACCTGTTCATAATAAATTTGGGGAATTACAGTCCAAAATATTCATGAACTGACTGAATGAAGTCAAATAACCCTTGGTTATGGAGCTTGCACCCTGGAGCTTTGCATTCTGCTGTGCCAGACTTAAGTGTAGAGTACATTAGTGATATAAGAAAGAAGACAGCAAGACATTTTTAAAGCCCATTTTTGCTAGTTTACTATCTGGACCCAGTAAACAGCACACCAGCCACAGTGCTTCCATCTGCCATGCCTGCCAAGATCCCTTTTCGCAAACAAGGCAAGACACAGATGGAGTAGCACATAGCTGCTCTTGAACTACCTTGAGAGCCCTGGGTTTCACTTCTGCTTGCACTGCCTAAATGGAAAGCAATCTCAAACCAAGTATTGAGCACCTTTTTCTTTAACCTCAGCAATTCTTTATGCAATGTGTTGTGCCAAGCCTCATTTGTTTTTCTTTTTCTTTAAAGAAAAACACCTAGAAACAAGAAGCGAGCCTCCCTACTCAGCTAAAGCTGTAGCATGTATAAGCAAGGTTTGATCCCAGGCCACTACAATCACTGCAAGGCATAAATTAACTTCAACTACCACAAGTTCAAGCTCATATATATGTTTGTTTCTGCTTAGTTTGAAAATAATACCTACTAGCTATAAATGATAGGTTCTGCCATGCCAACGTTAGGGTCTACAAAGTACAAAACAGCATTTCATTAGCAAAATTGAAGTGACATCTGACCATCTTTTAAGTGTCCTTCTTTCAAATGTCAGTGTTAAACTAAACTGCAAATGGACAACAATAGGGAAAACATATTCTAGTAGAGGCTGCCCTAAGCAGGTGATTCTTTCTCAGGCACAGTCATTTGAACAACAGCAGAGCAATAATGACTATTTTCAGGATCAGACCCTAATAGTCAAACATACCTAATTCAGGCTTAACTGTCATTTTATCGAAGTGTTTTTATACTGCAAATTTAAAGACCCTCCTATTCTATAATACATGAGATGAATTACTTGTTTTCATAAAAGCTGCTTGAATATTTTTTGAATACCCACCGGGTTTCGTCCTCACAAGGACTAACCCAGTCTGACTATACATCAGACTTCTAACACTTTGTTCCAGGGGCCAGGAAATTTTCAATAATCAGAGACTCTTTTGTATCCAGGGCTAGATAGAAAACCTTTGGCAAATGGAGGCAGAACAAAGCAGCAATCATAGCAGCTTTACAAAGGATCTAAACCCCACACTTCATAGTGCTTCTCTTCTGCAAGAGCAGAGGAATGAGAAAGGCTGTCTCCTTTGCAAGGGATCACCAGGGAAGTAGGGAATGGCCATCAATGTGGGGAGTATCAACAGACTCCGAGTTATGACTTTTCCCAAGATGACTGCTGAGAGAAAGAGAATGACACAGACCTCTCTATCCCAGTATCCTTGTGTGGGAAAAGGTCATCTGGAAGCTGGCCTTCAACTAACTGGGGTACAACTGCAAATTCTAATCTTGTAACACAAGATCTACAGAACTGACAATGTATAAACTCCAGTGTTCACAGTCAATGAAAGTTATGGGTAGAGTGACAGGCATGGGAAGTAATGCATAAGATGCTCTGTAAAAGAGAAATCTACCAGGGCTTATATTTTGGACTGAGAAACACAGAGGGAAGTGATTACTGCACCTTTAAAGGAAAAAGAAAGGCAATTTAAGCCTGGAGGTAGCTGATACAGAATGCCAGCTGAACTAGAGGAACTTACAGAGGCCCCTGGGATTACTGGAGAGATGGAAGAAGAGTTGCAGTATGGTAATTAGAGCTTCAATAGAAGAATAAATACTCCACAGGCAATCCACAGGTTCTACTCACCTCTCACCACTTCTTCTCTCCAGCAGTGACATCTGCTTGTGAAAGCCAAAAGAAAGGTCTCTCTCATTCAACTCATTAGTTACTAATCCTCCCTGGAAACACAACAAGGGACACACTACCGAGAGGAGCTGCCAGCTCTCCCCTCCACTGCTCCGAGGCAAGCACAAGACGCGGGGTCTCGTAGGCGCTCACCCAGTAACAGCGATGCACTGGTGCAGCCACAGGCCCTGAGTACACTTTGAGAGAGAAAGACACATCCCAGGGCAGCTGAGGCATTATTCAGGTTACTTTTTTCCCTGACTTTTTCTCCTTCTCCGCCTTCTTCATGCCCCAGGGGGAAAGAGACTGCTGTTTATAGGCAGGCTGCTGAAGCAAGGGTAGCACCTTGCTGGGGAATGATCTGAAAGAAGCAGGAGGAAGAGAGCAATGACAGCGATCCATTGAGGATTTACTATCTCGCCTTTTTCCTGTGCAAGGCATTTTGGTTATCTATATCATGATCTCAAAAAGACTATGTCTCTCCTTTGCCCTGCAATGATGAAACAAGGACCATGAAGATATTTCCACCTTCCAGAGGGCCTGCTTTATAAGGAATACTTAAATAACTGTGACTTTGATAGCCTAGAAAAATATTTTCAGCAAATTGTGCTGCATATTCAGCCACTTCAGCACTGGTCCTGACCACTGCCATGATTCTGAAATATGTTATGTGCAGCTCCACTCTCATGCCGTCTCTCAGCCTCAGGTATGTTGCACAGAGGAAAGAAGGTGACAGTGTTCTGGATTTCAGTCAGCATTCCTTAGCAGGTAGAAAAGCTGAAAGAAAAGACAGCTGCACAGCTTATTCTTTATTTCACAGCTGAGGCCATTGGTGTCAGCTAAGATTTGCACTGGAATACCACATACTTCAGAACTGGTTAATAAAGCTGTGACCTCCAAATTTAGCACTGCACTAAGAGACTTCTTCTCAGGCTGCTCTGTGCCCACAACAAGTAGCCAGGGAGAGAGGGAAAAAGAGAAGACTTAGGTTAGTTGCTATACGGGGAGATGACTAAAGCCAGCTGACTTCTCTGCAAAGGTTTAGTTCCTTTTGTGACCAAGGCTATACATAAATCTTTATTACTACCCTTGCTTTTTAGATTATTAATAATCTACCCGACAGTTTACTTCTCTTAAACCTTTCCTGAAAACACTCAACTACTCAAACATATGCTTTTATTTCAGGTGACTTAACAGAAATACCTTTATACAGGGGGGTTTTTTCTCAAGGATTTTCCACAGCCAGAGATCCAAGACCAAGTCCAGAGGGCCATTAGGGATTGAATTTAAGACTACAGCTAATTGGAATTTTTCATCACCTTATAGGCACCCACTCATCTCTAAACAGTCAGCTTTCTTTAAAAACCTGTTCTGTATTGTCTCACTCTCAATAGCAATTTACAGTTTCCCTTAACAGTGTTTTTGAGTGTTCTTTAGCTGACATTTAGGCCACATGTTCCCAAGACAGAAGGAACTGATCAAGTCCATTCATCATGGGAATTTTCGGTATCTTCACTGCTAGCTAGACCTCCATGTGTCACATGTATGTTTACATAAACTCAATCACATTTTGGGTAACTGCACACATGTTATAAAAACACCATGAAAAATCAAACTACTACAAGATTATTAAAATTGCTAATCCACTTCCATGGTACTTTTGTGTTTACTTACAGCTGTTGTTAAATGTACCAAGTTTCAACTCATTCAAATATTCTTCTATGAAATAGGATTTGCCCTGATTGGAAGGGGTCTGACAAAATAATCTTTTTTGGTGAGACCCAGTAGTAATCCTTTTGATTTCAGTGCTCAGTCAGCTTTGTTAAAGTAGGAGAGAAAACTATTTGCCTATCCTTTCAAGGCTTACGTTTTTGTGGATGCTCACATTTGTATGTTCTCATGCAAAACCAGCACACCAACCAGAGCTCACTCTCCCAAAAACCACAGAGAACGTTAAAGCATTTTCTCAGTGTCAAAACCACACGGAGAAAAGTTAGAAGAAATGCCCACTCTCGGAAACATCCCATAAAAGAAAGGTTTATGTTCCAGACAATGCTCTTGCCACCTCCTGATGGACTACAACTTTCTGAATGTCCCTGAGCACAGAACCAAAACCAAATGCAGCAAGAGCCTGCACCTGCACATCCAACCCAGTAGCATCTATAATTAGGAAGTAGGATGAAAAGTATCTTTTTTTTTTTTTTTAATGCCTAATTCTCCAGTAAGGGTCAATTAGGTATCTACACAGTGACAGCAGAACTGCGTAGCGCTTGCTTTATTTGGTTCAGAAAACTCATTTAATGTTGCAAGTATGAAGTGTACAACACTTCTCCCTTGGGAATGTATTTTTATATACTAGGAGGAATTTAATATTTACTTTATATCAATTGACTTATTTTTCCTCCAGAATCTGAATCAAACAGAGTATTTCCTGAAACACTGGCAAGTGTAGCAAGTAAAGTGAACCTTATTTTCAAGATCAAAAAGCTTCTCTCTAGTGTCATTGTTATATTTCAACATCTTTCTGCCTTTCTAAATATTAAACTTTTTTGGTTGTCATTGTTGGAAAAGGTGCTTACTACTGGTTTAGTATGTGGTACAATGTTGGAGCACACTATTATGATAACTTACTTCTTTTTTTAGAGAGATTAGAACAGTCACTAGGCTATTACACTCACAAAAAGCTTTGGAAAAATCTATTATTTATATTTAGTAAGACTTTCTGTATTTCTGCATTTTTACATCTAAGCCCTACACTCCTACACAATGGCTTCATAAAATAATTTTTATAGTTTCCACTTACATACAGTCATCCATACCTCTTAAACTTAATACAAGATAGTTTTCTACAACACAGCTGACAACACTGTACAGAGCCACTCAAAACCACAGCAGAACCAACATTCCTAACTCAATTGTTTAGGTGAAGCGACTTTCCTAAAAATTATCCCAAAAAATAATAATCAGTAAAAAAAAGAAAAAATCCTGTTCAGAGTTAAGGGAACACACCTAAAAGTTCCCAGGAGGCATTGAGACTCTTACACAGCTAAGCACAGAAGTACTCACAGGGAGACAGGCTCTGCTTTTGTATATGTGCACACTGGTGTAAAAAGCTTCTCTGGGTCTTTCAGACCGTGGTTCAAAAAATTTACAGTGGCTGCTATCCCTGTGCCCTTACATGACCCAGGAGAAGCAGGAGAAGACAGTTTTGTTTCTGTCACTTTCACTGCTCCCCCCAAACAGCACCTGAAATAAAACTGCTCCCCCCAGGCAGCAGCTGAGGTTAAACCATGTGCTTACAGTGCCTCTTCCAATGCAGAGGTCCAGGCCTGGGCTTCCACTGCTGCCTCTCCACGTACCTCACGTGCCATCTCCCATAAAGCCTTTACCTAGAAGCTATTTCTAGCCTCCTCAAGTGTTTCACTGATATGTTCTTTAAGGATTTTAGATAGGCTCGCAGCACCCACCTGAATAAGCCCTGGTGCCTTCCTTGCCTGTGTGGGCTGAGAAACAACAGACAAATCTGGGGAACTGAGACCAATTCAAAGCTTTAAAGGCTGCTACTAAAGGTAAAGGCAGGGTGCCCCAAATTACTAAGATAATCCTTCAAGAGCATCTACTTATATATTTTATACTATTTTAACACACATTTGTAGTTTTGAAGGGTTACAGTTAATATTTTGGCTACATGTGTTTTGGCTAAGAAGTCTCTTCAGAACAAAAATAGAGTGAAGACCCTACTATCCAAAACCAAAAATGGTGATACTCTGTTCTTAATTTTGCCATATTGACTTGCATTATAGTTTAAAAAAACTGCAAAACAACTCAAAGCAAACAAACACAAACCAAAAAAATCCCCAAAGCCAGACCACGCTGCCTCAGTGAAACTTTTATTTCCATTCATTAGAGAATAAAATGTATCTTCTATAAAACCTGGTCCTGAGAGAAAGAAAAAGGCATGACTTAAGATCAGTTGTTTCCCTAACTATTGTCCAGAATGAGTCTGAATATAGCCACTGGTGTAAGGCAGCGTGTGCACCACATACCCATTCACAACCTGCTCAGCTAAACATAAGTTTGTAATCCAATGTTGTGCAGCTTGTCACTAAAATTCTTATAATTACATCCCTATTTGGATGACTACTGGGTTATTAATGTTCAGCAATAAAGATGAAAGTAGACAATTTATTACTATTTGGCACTGAATGTCAATCAATTCAACTAAAAAGAACCTATTTAAAAAATAATAAAAAGTGAATAATATCTAAGCTTAGCACGCTTCCTGCTTATCTGAAAAGTCTATCTGATTATATTGAGTTAGTCGGCAAGGTGGATTTAAAACAATGTATTTGAACTTCACCAGCATTATGAGATCCCAATGCAGACCAATAATTGTGAGACAAAATTGAACTAACAGAGAATGCCCCAAAGTCTCTTTTCAATCCGTGCGTGGATTAGGGAGGCTGTATTGCAGGGAATACGTTCCACGCCACTGCAGCCGCTCAGCTCAGCCACTCTCAGTGAGGAGCAGAAGGAAGTAGGGGCTCTTCCAGGCTGCAGACACAACCAGGATACAAAGTTGGTCCAGTCTGTGGCTGGAACAGTCTGACACAGCCAGAGTCATTTCGTACATCACTAAAAGCACTCTGTGCAGGAGCTGCTTTGTGCAGTGAGAAATTAGAAAGATGAGTCACCATCAGTTGGTGTGAAGGCTCTGGGATGTGACACCTCCGGTCAGAAAGTGTGGACCAGTTCTACATGTACTGAGTATCAGCAAAACAGTCTTGTCTGTTGTAGCACAGTAAGTATTATATAAAACTGTTCTTCCTGATAAGGATCTTGTGAAATTGTAAGTAAAGTATAGTTTAAAAAAAAAGTCTGGGAAAAAACTTGCCATTTCCATTAAATATTAACCTTCTGAAAGAGCAAGTCAGGACTAAAACATCTCTTATCTTAATTAGTTTAGTAGAAATGAATTTAATTTATATTGTAAAGTTGTATTTTCTATTACAGATTCAGGGCAGGGAAGGGCAAACTTTTTAGAACTATCCATTTATATTATTGTTTAAAGGATCAGTCCAATAATTTTTTGGTCTTATCTTTAAGCATGGACTTCAGTGGTGCTCCTATGTGCATCTTTTGCAAAAACATTAAGGACTGAGGGATTAAATTCACAGTAAACTGCAAACAAACACAAAACAAGCTTTTCAAACACTGGTATATTGACTTGAGTAGTCTAATAGTGGCTTGAGCTTTGTCTCCATCTAATTTGACCTTCAGTTTAGTTTGACCTCTCAGACAAGAAAGTCTAGACGTTGACCTTGATTGAACTCAACATTTTCCCTTTTCTAGGTTGTTCTAAATAATTTTAAGCACACAATCACTGACACAGCTAACACCGTGACTTACTCTAGCAGTAAAACTGTTCACAGGAAATTTTTCTTTGCAGAAACAAAAATGTCAGTATTTGACAGGAAAATGCCAAAACCATGTCCATATATGAAACATTGACATATATATATATATATTTCAGAAATAAAACTGTTCTTTAAAAAGGCAAAGAAATATAACTATTAGCCCCCTCAAATCACTAACCACTGCTAATCTCTGTGACCTAACAAGAGAAAGCGCCTCCTCAATTCTTTAATGCACCTTTGACTTTCAGTGTGAAATATTAAAACTGAAAATACAGTTCAATTTAATTACAGGAAAACATCACTAGTGATGTTCACACGTTAATTCTCCTCATGCTACACAAGCAATTGAAATCTAATGACACAGAAAAACCATTATTTTAATTATCCCTATAAAAAATAAGCACGTAGAGGACTAAAATGTTATTGTTACCTATAAGCACTGTCTTAGTAGGAAATGTTTTTTAAAAAGCAGAATGAAAATTCAAACATTATCTGGACCAAAACTTCTTTTAAAATGAACATGCTGTAAGTGTGTTAACAATTGGATTAAAAATTACTTCTTTGAGTTTTCAGATGTTGCCAGGACACTAGGAAACCACAGCTAGAAAAGTTTCCTCTCAAAATGAATTAAAGCTTAGACATCACAGCTGGCATTTTGAATACCACACAATCTATATAGGTATAATGTAAGACTAGTTTTTATTTATCACTCAGCAACTAGAAACCTCAGCATATGGGCCAAGCCAAATTAATCATCAGCCTGGTCACTGATTTGCCAATGCACAGGAAAATGATGCTCAAATGCATTGTTTGTGTATATTTTAAATCTTGACAAGGCAAGAAATGTTCCTTATCTTTAGGTTGTCATCCCCTTGTAAAAATTGACTTTACCTAGCACTTACATAAGCCCCTTAGAAAAGTACCAGCCATTATTCTGTACAGTGGTTCTGTACCAGTTGAATGACAAATACAAATGTCTTGAAGAAAGAACCACATTTCTCAATTCCTCTGAAGTTTGAAGAAAAACTTCTGAATCTGTACAACCAATGTAAACTATTACATAAAGTAACCACACTAACAGGTGATGCTACTTTTTCATTAACTCTACTCTTAACAGAGACTGTGGTTTAATTACAACAGATTTTAAACAGCATTCCATAAAGTGCCCTGTGAGGATGTTAGATGGCTACACAGACTTATGGACAGCTTGCATTCTGTATTGTTTCAGCAAAGCTTTATAGTCTTAAATTGCTAGAATGCTACTGCTTCTAAACTTTACTTCTCTAGGACACATGCATTTTGAATGTCTTTGATCTTACATCATCTTCTAACTACACAACTAAATCTTATAAACAAAGTCTCCTTTAATTCTGTGTTCCTGCATTTCAATTTGTTATAATACCTGTTTCCTCCACATAATACAAGATTCGGTAAATTTAAACAAGTACAAGCCAAACATTATATATAAATATTTAAATATTTATGCACACACATATGCACACACACACACAGAGACAGTACTTGCCATTACATTCTGAGCCTTTTAGAAGAATAGAACACTTAAGCGTGAAGTTAAAAAAAGGCATAAAAAGCATATATTAAGACATCAGTACTATTAAATCCCCTGAAATTGTTACAAATAAATGTTTACTCAAGCATTTACAAGCATCCTAACAAGAAGTGTTGAAAAAGGAGTCTGGTTCAAAGACAGAGAGTTTAGGGCTCAATTCGCACCCATGAAGCACCTTATTTAAATTTCAGTCTGGGTGTATGCAGGAGACAAACCAGTATCTTGTCAAAGTGCCACTCCACGGCAGGTCTAGCAGGGACGCGCTCCGGTGTTAGCACACGCTGGTACATTGTCTCGGCGCTGGATGTGATACATGCCAGCAATCTCTGCCTCCACAGCCAGGAATTTATTATTAACAGCAATTCCGAAACAGCTCAATCGCAGGGCTATGTGTGAAACACCAAAGCGCTTCTATGTTTATTACCTTTGCAAACAACAAAATATCACCGTCCCTCAGTGCTTCCCGCAAATCTGCAGCAATGATGCAAAGCAGCATTTTTTTTTTTTAATTCCCTTTCGGAATACAAATGCCTGCCTTCTCCTAGTGCTGCCTGTTCCTAACCGAGACGCACTGTGGACAATAGTTTCTGAATCAGCGATACCTTCCCACACTGTTGGCAAACACTGAAGAAATAAATAATAACATTGTGCTACAATCCCGGAAGAAAAAGGGAAAAGAAAGTAAATAAATAAATTAAAAATCAGCAGCTTAAAAAACAAAGACAACATTAAAACACCGTGAAAATATAAGAAATACCAGCGGTCAAGGATGAGGATTACTGGGCAGAAAAGCAGCAGCGGCACTTATTGCAGAGGCACAGAGAATCCTCCTTCCCTGGAACTCATGCAACTAATGACCTCTCCAAGTGCTGAATTCCCCGGCTCGGCACAAGCCCGCGCACTGCCGGCTGTGACACACACACATCACAACTTGTCAACTCCACTAACGCAATTACAGCGGGAGGAGGCAGGAGCCACAGAGCCCCGAGAGCTGCGGCTCAACCGAGCGCGGAGTGCAGCGGACAGGGGAGGAGAGCCCTGAGCATGTCGGCGAGTAAGAAGTGAAGAGCATTTACCAGCAGCGGCGGCGGCGGCGGCGGCAGCAGCAGTTTGAGCAGCCCGAGCGCCTCTCACCGTCTCTGGGCGATAACTTCGCACCGGTGCGGATTCCTTCAGTGAGGAGGGGACACCCCTTCCTTTCCTGCCCTTCCCCGCCTTCGCTCTGCTCTCGCTGCGCGTCCCGTCCCTCCCGCCAGGAGCGAAGCGCCGGGCAGCGCCGGAGAGCGCTGGGAAGCGCCGGGAAGAAGCGCCGGGAAGAAGCGTCGGGAAGAAGCGCCGGGAAGAAGCGTCGGGAAGCGCCGCAGCCTCGCGCCGCCCCCGGGGAGCGCGGGAGCCGCGGCCGCGGGGGGAGCGCGCCGGGCTGAG